>JALIZH010011298.1:0-113936 GCA_030522465.1 Rhipicephalus appendiculatus
ATGAAAAGCTAAATAGAAAAGAAAAAGATCAGGCCTGCTGTCAGCAGAATTTCTCTGCTAGCATGTACGTTAGCAGTGCAAGCGTCTGCGAATAGCGAAGCAGTATCGTCCGCGACAGTCACTGAGAAGTCTGAAATGAATTGCTGTTTTTCTCTCTGCTTGTCTTCGACAGTGGTATCCCTCATTTGTCATTTCTGCCCGCGTAGATGTTCATTTCCACTTTGTCGCTACGAGGAAAATGGCTCCAAACTTAAGGGTCGGACCGTTTCACGGCCTTTACAATGCCAGTCATACTTTACAGTGAAGAGTCATACATGCGCTGACTGTTCAGAATACGCGATACTCACTTCCAGCGTACCACACAAAGGCAAGGGAAATTAAGAACCTTCTAATTTGCAGTATCCAGTACTCGACTATGTGCAAATTCGTCGGCGCGATTGCAGCACAATTTTAATTACCCACTTAACCGGAAACCAGAACATCAGTGGGCTGCAGTAAAGAAATGCCACTGTAAATGTAACCAATCATGCTACCAATTACTTCAGAAAATAAATTAGCATGAAAAGGAAGGACATCATAGCGAAAAGATAAGTTCTTCACTCATTTTGCTCAACATCAGCAAAGAAGGAAAAAAAAGATGGAGAGAGCAGAGAGCTTACCGAGACATATGTTCGATTGGCGGCCCTATGCTGGGGGAAAGAGAAAGTTGAGAAAGAGAGGAGAGAAGGAAAGAAAGGAATCATCAATAAATGCGCTGACGGTTACGTGCTTGTTGGACTATAAAATAGTATGTAGGTTAGAGAGTGAGAGAATTGTATTTTCGTTGATGGCGGTGTTTTTATTTGAAAGTTAAATCTCGCGTGTTTATCATTCAAAAGTCTGTTGCGCCGCATTGCACTTCCCCCAGGCTCTCTCCCCGGTAGTGAAAGAATTCGGCCTGAGCGTAAGAAAAACTTTTCAATTTAAATGTCGCCTAGCTTCTCGTTCTTGTACTTTCACCATTGTTGCTCAGTTGTAATAGCCCTCATGCGTCATGCAAAAAAAAAAAAAAAAAAGACGAATACCGTACTTGAAGAAATATGCTACAAAACTTTCTCGCTACCGCAGTATATGCTACAAAACTTTCTCGCTACCGCAGTATAACTGAACTGGTTAAGTCTTCCGAGAATATGTCAGTTGCTATGTTCGCGTGGCCCCCCTTCAGGCGCACATTATGATGCACTGTCCGGAAATGTCTAAATTTAGCACAACATAATTCTAAGGCACTCCTTATTACATTCCAAGAAAGAAAAGGAAGAAATATGTTGTTATTTGCGAGCTTTGCTAATTAATCTTAATTAGCGTATAATTAAATATTTAATTATTCTGCAACCACTCATGCACAATTTTTACACGAAAAGAAGGTAATCTTAGGCTCAAAATGAACACGAAGTTCGTTTTTGGCTCTGTTCATTTTGACCATGAATGGTAGTCTACCACTATCCTTCAAGAGGAAGGTATATAACAGCTGCATCTTACCGGTACTTACCTACGGAGCAGAAACCTGGAGACTTACAAAGAGGGTTCAACTTAAACTGAGGACGACGCAGCGAGCGATGGAGAGGCAAATGATAGGTGTAACTTTAAGAGACAGGAAGAGAGCAGAGTGGGTCAGGGAACAAACGAGGATTAATGATATCATAGTTGAAATCAAGAAGAAGAAATGGATATGGGCCGGGCACGTAGCATGTCGGCAGGATAACCGCTGGTCATTAAGGGTAACTGACTGGATTCCAAGAGATGGCAAATGCGTGAGGGGGAGACAGAAAATTAGGTGGGTAGATGAGATTAAGAAGTTTGCAGGTATAACGTGGCAGCAGAAAGCACAAGACCGGGTTGATTGGCGAAACATGGGAGAGGCCTTTGCCCTGCAGTGGGCGTAGACAGGCTGATGATGATTTTGAGCGAAGAAAAAATAATACTTAAGAAGTTGATTCTGGAACGTCGCACGTCCAGTGACCCGTCAAACATCGTAGTGCCTTCATAAATGTCATCGGCTGCAATCGTGTGCAGTACATTGGGGTAAAGTCAAGAAGCGTTGGCTATGTAGAAGGTCCAATTATTCCTATGCGCAATGTATCTTGCCCTTCCTTTCGCACTAGTCTGTGGAACTAGGCGAATACAAGTCGCGTCCACATATGTGGACACTTCGCCTGAAGGGGATATCGTCACAGCTATACACCCACTGCAATTCAACGAAACATTTTTGGTTTTGTTTCTGCCTTCCTTGAAAGATTGATGCTTTCCTGTATGATGTGAATCATAACGTTAAGAAAAAAGGAGAAAGCATTCCGTTGTTCATAGCGTCTGCGCCCTCTAGCTTCAAAAGTTTCGGCGTTTCATACGCCGCTTGCCATGATGTCTATAGCTAGAGCATCTTCCGTTTTTCTGCACGCATATTTCTTTCGCTTGCTTGTATTTCTAAAAGCAAGGAAAATGGTGGCAGTTGTTGTGGCGTGGCTACCGAAATAAGCTTCTTCCCCTGGCATTCGGCGCATTGTATTGAAAAATATCGAATAAAAAGACATTTAGGTTAACCAAGTCGCACGTGAATCTCTACCCTACAATTCACATAAAGGAAAGGAAATCAAGTTGTACAGAAAGAGTGTGAAGTGATGGACGCGCTTGCACACAGCAGCGTGAACGGCGCAATAAGTCCGGCTTGCAAATCTGGGTCTTCTTTAAAGAACGTCTTGCAGTATTCTGTTGCCTCTGTGTGCTGATGGAGTCTATGTAGGGTACAGTAGCACAGATGCTGCTGACATCACTCCGTTGAGTTGCGTTGAGCTGAGTGGCATCGTTGTTCATGGTAATGAACGAACTTGTGCCTCTGCTTGCCCCATATGCCTGTTTCGCCAATGTGGGCCTATTTTTCATGTACAGTGAGTTAAACTTATCTCTTGAGTATGTCATTCCTCCACTATATGCTCAATGAAAAGCACGCAATGCCATGGAAACATCACTCAGCCGCATCAGTGGATTTTCTCAAGAGTTTTGTATCGCATTCCTTATTTTTTTATTGCTTTCCTTCATTCATATTTTTTTTACTCCACGCATTGACCACGCTGTATATATCGAAAAAACAGCGAAGACAAGGAGAAAATAAGAGCAAGTAGCTTTTTGTGATCTTGAATGGGAGGTTGTCTTCGGCTGACTTCTTTACTTTTCCTTCCCGAGTGAGGGGCTTTCTGCTGCGCATGGCATGCGTCTAGCTTGTGACCTTGTTCGTTTATCAAGTGCAAAGTCTGAGCGGTGAAATAACCACAAAACACATCATGATGATTTCAGTTCCTGTCTTCTTTACGCTGATGTCACTAAGAATCCTGAAAGCAGCGTCTTCTTTTCTTTTTCTCAGTCACAGACGCCCTCCGTCTGTGTTTATCGAAGTTCACTATAATGTCGGTTTGATCTTGAAGATTCAAGCCAGTCTATTTACCTAAGCGTTTAGCTATGCCTCCTGTGGGTGAATGAGGTGTCCGGACATGACTACAACATTCTATGTTTTAGTAATGATATCTATTTTAATGGCAACTGATTGATGCAAGGACTCAACGGGCGGCTAGTCGTGCAAATTTAGCGTATAGATTACGACTGCCTATATCGCGATATCGCCTGCTCCCTTGTGCAAAGGTGCGCTGCACGTACAAAAGCGTGCGGGGCATTGTACTATTATTATTATTATTATTATTATTATTATTATTATTATTATTATTATTATTATTATTATTATATTATTATTACTTCATGTATACACACGAAATACAGAGTGGCAGAGAGGAAATAAGCAAGTATCAGTGTCACAGCTGCCATCTCGTAGGGCCCGCAGCCAACCCACTCTTTCTGGAAGAGAGAATAGATTGATTAAAGATGGGAGGAAACGATGAGAGAGGAGAACACGAACTTAAACAAGCGATGCAAAGGGGGGACGTAAATAAGTAATGACATGGCAAAATGTTCGTAAATGGAAGGCCCTATTAGTTTTCTTTATCAGTAAAGCAATGGTTTTAATGGTACATATTTATGCCTAAGAGTTCCTTCACGCACATTCATAGTTTCAATGTGCGTATCCTCCGTCATGTTTCAACGCTGCCTAAATTCTTCGCATCTCTCCTTCGACTTCGAGAAGTCCTGACCTTGTATTTAACGGATGGCATCACATTGCGATTACGACAGTGCGCGCCCGGTGAGGAGCTATGCAAGGTGTTTCGAGAAGTGGGACGGCGAGGCTAATCAAACCCCCTGCTGGACGCACCCAAACATCGGATGTGGGAATACTTGGAGCAGGTGAGCTAGTTCATCCTTTATCATTTTATTTTTGCAGCGGAGTTTGATGTGGCACACCTGCTTGATTTCTTCGCTTTGCTGTCAGTATGGAAAAACCACTAGCGCCCTCTAGAGAGTGGTGGAAAAGCCAGTGTATCAAAGCGTTAAATATAAGGCTGTAGGGGCTTCGCCACGTCAGTCGGGTCGAAGCGTTGCTTTGGCACGGTATTTGGAGGATCTGGTGTTCTTTAACGTGCACTGACATCGCACACGGGCCTGTACCATTTCGCGTCCACCGAAACGCCACGGCGGCTGCCTCGATGGAAGCCGCGACCTTCGGGTCAGTAACCGAGCACCGTAGCCACTGATCCACCGCAACGGACTCGGCCGGGGATTCGAACCAGCGATCCCTCGCTCCACAGCGCGCCGCCTTAGACAACTTTACCATGCGCCATGCTTGATCCGGCATGTTAACGGCAGGCTATTTATATACACCATTTACCGCTCGCGGTACGCATATCTCATAGGAGCTTGAGCGTGTTTTCAATCCCGCAACGCTCCTACATTTTTCTTTAAATAGTCCTTGAGACGCGCACGAAAAAAGTGGCCCCTTTCCGTACCCACTCGCAATATGGAAAGAAAAAAAAGATCTCTGGGAACACCTTGGGTCAGACGCCACCATGTGGCAGGAGACGCAGAGGAGTCACACCGCGCGCCGCAGTTTAAAACAAAAAGAAATACCTAAGAGCATCGGGTTCTGAATTTTCGACAATTGCGGCGCGTTGCTCAAACATTAAGACGTAAACAACTGTGACAGTTGTAAGTTCAGGCTTCTCCTGTATATACCTGCGCGTTCTCGCCGAGCGTCCGTCTTTGTGCTCGGAGCGGCGAGCTACAAGTGTCGAGCTGCTTGTCGTTCTTCGTCTGAAATTCCAATTTCTTGCTATCGCATTCATTTCTTCGCCGTTGTGGCGAAACTGCGACTTTTATATATCTTCATCAGAATTTCTATAAATAGCTACTTCATTACTGTTTTGCGAACATCGGTATTCTGGTTTTCTTCTTACTTGATAATAGCGCACCCCAAGCAGTGTTATATTTTTTCTTTGTTTTATATTAATGCGCTCACGATGGGCTGCTCAGTCTTACTTTGTCATCACAACAGCTGCAATTTTTATGCCTGAATCTTGTTTCCTCTAAAAGTCCACTGTATACTGACGTGTAGAGGCGCCATAACAGCCTAAAGCCCGTCAATCAAAGAGCATACACAATGGCTCGCAAGGGCCCTTGTGGATGCCAATGTCTAAATAAAAAAAGAGAAAGTGCTGGTTGCCCCTGCTTTCATACTTCATCACTCAAGCTCGAAACCATCCGCGCGCTCACCCTCCCCCCATCGCTGCAACACTCCTTTCATTCGTGGGCATCGTCAGAGTTAATTGCAGTTTTGAGCGGTTCCCACCAAACATTCTTTATTTTCTGATTTCGCATTCCGTGAGACATGACAGCTGGCGCTGCGTTAACGGCCAATATTAGGCGGAACGTAAGTGCGGTGCTCGTAAAGCAGTCTGCCGTCAAAGCGCCGTATGCCATGGTCGCCTCATTTCATGCAAACGAACTTCAACAAAGCAGCTCTTCCCCCGAGACCGATACTCTTGCGAACGAGCTAAGCGGACTACCCAAGTACAGCATCGCACGGAAGGCTGCCACTTCTACACACTCTCGCCGGCACTTCCGGCACGCGTACATAGCATCGTACTGGAAACGACACGAAGCGACATAATGGCACTTTGGCCGACAGGGAGGCCTCACTATAACTGTCGATAGCACTCGGATAGCACTCGGGCCTTGCTTGTGTTCCCTGTATTGGGGAGCGTATTTGCACGGATCGCTGGTAACTGCGGAACGCCGGGTATTCGTAATTAAAATACGCATTCTGTGAATGCGGTGCGTTAGGCTAGATTTAAAGGCAATACAATTTCCCCTTGTGTCGGCAGCAATTATCGCTACAGCAGAGAAATTACAAATTGCGTCGTTTTATACTAAACGAAGCAAACTAGATGCCCTGGCCATTAAAAGAACCAAAGAACATATGAGAATAACAAAAAAAGAAAACCTGAATATTGCAAGCCCTGAAACTCTGCATAAGATTGCATTCCCGCCTAAAGGCTAACTTACAGTTTTTTATCGACAGCGTTTTTCTGCGAAACAGTAAGGATTTTCTGTTCATTACTGCAGATTACAATCATTAACAACGGCTGCAAGCGTGGTAGCGTTATAACAGTAATGATAAAAACAGTAATTTATTCATAGCTAAATATGCTAATAATCCTTGTTTATCTGCTATGTTGCCAGGAAGATAGCAATATTTGCAATAAATTCCAACCGGGACCGCGTGGGAAGAGTGTAATATCTGGTACAGAAATGTCTGTTCCAGATATCACTTTTCATGCGTGGTCGCATTTCCATGTTTATTAAAAACAATTGTTATTTTACTTGCAGCATAGCAGCTTCCACTAGGGTTCTTGGCATGTTTTAGCCCTGAAATATACACCCAAGCACACAATGAAGGCAGTCAGGCTAAATTCATGCCATTGGTTATTGTATGGAGCAAGTCACATGCTCTTTGCGCTGCACAGTTGGGTAACTATTCACAAATGTTTAAAAGCACAACCAATAAGATTTCGAGATAAACCATCCGAACGTTGAAGACGTCAGCAAGGTTATTATCTTTACATTAAATTTGACGTACAAACCGCCGTTGTGATGTTGCGGTTACGGGGCTCTGCTGCTGACACGGCTGTCTCATTTCGATGAAGGCGAAATGCTACAGACCCGTGTACTGTGTGATATCAGTGTTCGTTAAAGAACACCAGATGGTCGAAATTTCCGAAGCCCTCCACTGCAGCGTGCCTCATAAACATATCGTTGTTTTGGCAGGTAAAACCTCACATATTATTATTATTATTAATAATATTATTATTATGATTATGATTATTATTATTATTGTTATTATTATTATTATTATTATTATTATTATTATTATTATTATTATTACTTCATTTGCCATG
Source organism: Rhipicephalus appendiculatus (assembly GCA_030522465.1). NCBI lineage: Eukaryota > Metazoa > Arthropoda > Arachnida > Ixodida > Ixodidae > Rhipicephalus > Rhipicephalus appendiculatus. Next base: position 7,371 of record JALIZH010011298.1, read on the forward strand.
CAAGCCTTTAACTAAAAAATGCCTATTTACAGAGGAGTAAGGATGGTCTATGAAAATGAAAACACTCTTACATTTTTTTCATTTAATTTACAGTGTACAGTTGGTGGTGGTGTGAGTGTCACTATAACTGCAACATTCATTTCATAGAGGAGAGTACGGACTCCTTTGTACCTGGGTTGTTATAGTTTAACATAGGAATGTACAAAATGACAGATGATAATGGGGGGAATTTCATTGTTTGGCAAGTTGAGGGAATTCCCTGGGCACGAAATCATTGATCACTCTTTCCATGCACATGCAGTGGTTATGAAATGCGAAGTCCCAAGAGTGCTGTAAAAGATTTTCTAATAAGTTGAAATTGAGCACCTATAGAAACTTTTCGTTCCTGACAACTGGTGCAACCATGCCTCGCAATACGACTACTTTAGTGTGATTTTTGCTGGGGAAGTTTGTGCGTTACGACAACCTGATGCGAAATTGGCGTCGACGGAAGTGCTGCACCTTTGTTCGCATTTGCGATTTAAGACACTTCCGTAGGTGAATTTTATTCTTGGAGTCAGGAAGAGTTCTTCCAGTCTCTAACGGATAACGGTAACAGTTTGTGTGTTATTCGATGACAAAACCCCGAAATTGTTATGGGGCACGTTGTGGAGGGGGGCTCCACTTAAATTTTGATCGCCAGGTTTCCTTTCTCATGCACCTAAATTTCAATGTACGCGTGTTTTATGCATTTAGCATCCATTGAAGCGCTGACACCGCGGCAAGGAAAAAAACCCAGTCAGAAACCGAATGAGACAAATTCTAATAAGTGGTAAACCATGAAATCTCAGATTGCAATGAAGTTAATAAAGATCAACTCGTTGCCGCCCTGTAATATTTCTTTGTTTCTTAAACATCTGTTTGGGGACTTCCCAAAATCTTACATTCTGCTTGCAAGACAACAGAGTATACATCAGCGCTGGGCGTTTCACTCCGCGCCAGGCGATTGAAGTCACTGTTTCTTCAAGCGAAGCTTTTTTCCTAGATAGTTGTATCGGTTTCTTCATTTTTCACGCAAAAAACTCAGATACTTCATCAAACGCAAAAAGCTGACCGCCGGCGTCGGTGTCTCACGGTGTCATGGACAACACGAGTGATGCAAAAAAACATCATCATGTCGTCTCCGTACGACACCATAATGATGTCACAGATCACTAAAGTTTTTGACGCCACTATGACATCGTAATGACGTCACTACGATGACACGTGACGTAACGATACATGATGACGTAGGCAAATGACATTGTAGCTTGCTCCGGAGGCAGTGCAAAACTAGGTGAGGGGCCTCAGAACCTGGAGGCCATCCAAAATCACGTTAGATGCAGATAGTTTTCGGAGGTTGGCGAGGCAGCCTCACTATACCGTCTGACAAGAAAAAATAGAAAACATTCGCATTCAGGTCGACTTAGGTGAATGCCTAGGGAGCGTGTGAGTTTTTTTATTTATTTACTTTTTTTAAACCGCTACGATGTGCTATCTGTTTAGCGTCAACAGAATGCCAATAAATTCAGAGTGTGGTGTACACAGGTGGGCCTGGGTATTCAATGAAGCGTTTTCCTTTAGGTTCCTCTTAATAGCTGGCCAACGGCTGCTTACACTACGGTTGGATAGAATGGACGTCTTTGCTGTAACGTGAGTGCTGACGTTACGGCGGACCATAAGCTACCCTTTATGCGCCAGTGATGTCGATGTGCCTCGTAAGCCACGTCACACCAGCTCGATATTCATATTTATTTATATTTCCCAAACATATCAAGCCCTAAAGAGCTTAGATGGCCAAAGGTTTCCCGTGCATAAATTGAGTGGTGTTTCGTTTGCTGAACTATAATTTAATCTTCTCTGGTCAAGTTCGTTTGCCGCCATATGCGTAAAAGGTATTTACGCTAACATATAGTTACTGACAGAACTTTCATATGTTTATGGCAACGGCACCTGTTCTCAACACCAGTGCGGTTCCATCAAATATTTATGCAGCTACATAATTTGAGGCACTTGATGATTAGGAAGTTCAATGAATCGCTGTGACAGGGCCGTCTTATTTTATCTGACGTCGCTGTTACGAGGCTTTTTACTTATACTTGAAAAATCCCTCCCTCGAGCCTGCGTCACCAGCAATAAGCCCTCGAATCCTTGCCGCAAATCCTCTCTCTATCTCTTTCTCACTGACGTGTACGTGACACGTTCTAATTAATCTTGCAGGATGCTCGCTGACATGCGTTTGCCGCCCTCCATGTTTACTTTCGGGCATCACTAAACTTCGCCTTCCTCTTTTTTGTTGCATTTGGAGAGCCACTGTGCTGAATGGCAAAAGACAAGAGCACATGTATTGAACATAAGAAGAAGCAAGAAACAGAGGGTAAGCTCTTCGAGGCAACAACCTACAGGTTTCCCTCCTTTCATAACAGGCATGTTGTGCCCGACGCTTTTGCAGAACATCGAAATTATCTGTTTTCTGTAGCATAACTGTGTATGGATGCACGCCAGGTGTTGTCTGCAAGAACAGGCACGTGCACAAAACACAGCGAGAGGTAACGGGCTCGCAACGTCGTAAACGGAAATGGTAACGGAAGCAATATAGATACTTTCTATGCCGGTAAGATGTTCTCTTCCCCGCTTTTATCATTAAGTGCAGAACGTTCCTCAAAACATGCCTGTGTACATTGTGTTTGCGAGGAAGTTAGCACTGTATTGATATTGCTGCTTGTTTAGCAGCCACATTTCTCCCACTAAAGAATAGTAAAAAAAAATGCTCTGCAAACGCTCTCACTCCGATTAATGAACCTTTATTTACAGGGAAATTCAGAACTCACTTAAAGTGCGAAATAAAATTTGTGTGTCAATTGCGTTCAACACTGCGTTCGAAAACTCGGCTACGGGCATAAGTACCTCGTGACCTACACAACACAGAGTGGAACACTGTTAACAAACACTGACCCACAACAATGGGATAAGTTGAGAACATGAACCATGATGTAAGAGATACATGTATCTGGATGGGAAGACAAGCCAAGATGAACCAACTTCACTAACGTGTCTTAAAAGTCTGAAAAGTTGTGTTAAACCGCATTCTACCGAACTAAAACTTGATGCCACAGCATTACCCTGTTACAGGTACTTTTCGGCCCGTCAGCGCCTACGCTTAAACGTGACGCTGAAGTTTGAACCGTGCATACAAAGTGCCTGATGCACGCCTTCTCAGTCTTCCCATTCCACCATGCTTTATATCCTTTCTCTTTTATTATTATTTTCATCTGTGTCTTCTGAAATCTCTCAATCCCATTTCCCATCCCAATACAGAGTAGCATGTCAGCGGTATACAGACGCCGGCAAAAATCTCCTTTTTTCTAATACAGACTCTCTCTCTCTCTGTCAGACGTACACTCAGGTTAATTTTACATTCCCAGGTGTCTCTCCTAATTAGCGCTACGTGTGGTTGTACGTGTGCGTTTTCTGTCCGGTTCTTTACGCTGTTTCCCCTACGATAAAAGTCAGTGTTAGGCTGTTTGCACGCCTAATTATCCAGCTATATTCCACAGTAGCATGTTCCGTCACATTTTACTTTTGTCGTAGCACGATTTATTTACGGTGCGTAGTGGCAGGTGTTATAATACGGTAGGTTAGCTGTAAAAAGACAAACAAGATACGCCGGGGAAGCGAAGCGCTCGACGCCATATTGGGTGAACGAAATCACGGTTGCGCCCCCCGCGCGTCTAAAAATAACGAGAAGTAGGAAAACTTACTAAAACCTGCCCTCTTTCCCCTCCCCCCTCTCTGCCTTCGACTATACTTTCTAGCTCTTTATATAAGCTTCTTTTTTATAATCTCGAAGAAGCAAGGCTTTACGTTTTGTAAACAAACGCAGTGCTTGCTGAAAACAAAGTTTCCCCTGTGATATGTTGGTTCGGAGCAAAGTGCTGAATAAAGAGTCAGGTTAGTAACTAGTTAGTGAAATAGCCTTTAATTAAGTGGAACACAAACTCACTGTCAACTTCTCACTGAGGGTTGAAGTTTAACTTGTGTTTAAACAAACTTGTTTTGTGAAAAAGTACCAGAAACAAACTACGCTCGTCAGCTTGTGCCGTTCTTCATCGTGTGCATAACGTGCAACTTTTTTATTGTAAATACTTCATAATAAGCATTCTTAAAACTGCAGTGGTGTCAGCGCTTCCCCAGAGAAGTTAATAAATGAGCTGTTTAGGTGTTGTTCCTTATTACCTTTTGTCTGCGACGAAGCGCGCAACCTGTCAGAAATACAAGCGAGCCCCCCCCCCCCCCCCCCCCCCCATATCCACCGCTTTTGGAATTTTGGTTATTGGGCTCCAGTTTCTCATCGTGGAATTATCGACCTGAAGTTTTATGGAAAAGTTGATTTTCGTTACCACCCGCGAGCCACTACTTTACGGTTATCTCTAACATAGCTTAAACCAAGAGTGAAAAAGAAAAAATCAACCCATGCAGTCGAAAGCTCCTAACGTGACATCTAAGCGTGGACTTTTAGTCTCGAGTTATTGTTGTTTCCCTGGAACATGTAATTGTCTTGCTAACAAAATTTCCGCAAGGTCTGTATTGTGAAAAGCATTTGCCAACATATTGCTTAGATATAAGGGATTGGAGCCACGCTCGCTGGTGAAAATCCATCCTAAAGAGAAACAGCGCTACTTATAAACACGGGCAAGAAGAACACGAACGACGTTTGCGTCCCTCCTGGTGTGTTCTTCTTGAACGTGGTTTCGAGAAGCGCTGTTTCCTTCATGATGTATATTGTTAAAGGTGGTCGCAAAACTTCGTATTTAAAAACCTAAAAGTTCGCTTCAATGCATCCAAAGCGTGGCGTAATCATCACAATGAAGAAACGTATATATATATATATATATATATATATATGAAGAAGAAGGTGTCCTTGGATCCAGCAAATGCAATACTTCGAAGTAGAGGACGTGCAAAACGAAAACTTCGTTTATTTTTCCAACGTTTCAGCCGGGGCCCGGCCTTCATCAGGGTTGTTAGTTCAGCGCTTGGTCCGTCTCTTTCACTGTCCCGTGTTTCGCGCTGTTTTTTCGTTTCGTTCATCAGGGAAAACAGCATACAGCAATGCGTTCTTCTTAAGTAGACACGGGATATCAGGATGCCTAACACGTGGGTATTATCACTATCACACACACTATTCACTGCAGTATCGCTACTAATGCACGGTGACAAGAGCATGCCACTGCAAAGTCATGTAAACATATCAATGGAATTTTTCGTGATTTGCTCTATGCGTTTCTTGGTCTTTCGATCTTGTCGCTTTTTTTGGCTTTTCTTTTTTTCCTTTAATTTCTTTTTTTTCTTTATATATATATATATATATATATATATATATATATATATATATATATATGTGTGTGTGTGTATCGTTCTTTTAAGGTAATTTACTCAGACATTGAGCTAGAGAGAGACGGATGTCTTCCGCCATTTATTATCCCTGTTCTAACCACGCCCTTTTCTTCTTCTTCTTCACCCCGGTGTCTCCCCGTTGATGCTTCAGGCACACACCGCTTCACTCTCCCGGACTTCATTGTTCACACCTCCTGGTGTAATATTTAAAAAAAAATTACACCATCTCCCGCTAAAGGGAACCATGTGTAGATGCGAAACAGCGGGCGCTAACGCTTACACTGGCGGCGGTGTTGACGCTAGCGCTCATCGCGGCGTTGCGCAGGAGAGAAAACTGGGGAGGCGCAAAGCACGCAGTGATGGAGCGGTGTTTCCTACTGGAACATGCCAATCGCTGCTAATGGGCAATGAGAGACAGAAGACTCCGACTGGACACAGAGACTCGCAGTCCGCTTTTAGTTAACGCGCACGCTGCGAATTTTTATTGTTCAAGAACGCACAGGAGAAATCTTCCACCGCCACCACCTTGCAGGTCAAGATCCAGTGCCATATATATGGGGTGGCCAGTGGACGGTTGTGCAGCGCGAGCAGTCGGTTTTTTCAACCAAAAAACTCGCTAGCAGACGCTGCCTGCGTCGGCGTCGCGAGGTGAGAGAGGGGGGGGAGCGTAGGAGAGGAGAGAGAGGGGGGGACGCGCATGCGCAGTGAGAGTGTGGACGCTGCGGGCAGGGATGCCTAGAGGAAGAGGGGGGAGCGTAGGAGAGGAGAGAGGAGGGGAGGCGCATGCGCAGTGAGGGTGTGGTTGCCGCGGGGAGATGCCTAGAGGAGAGAGAGGGGAGAGGAGGTTTTTTATTTTATTTTTTTGAAAGCGTTTGCGCATGCGCAGTAAGGGTGGTCACGCCGCACACCACCACCGGATGAAGCTTCGCCATAAGATGCTTCACATCTAAAATATTGCTGATGGAGGCGCATTCTGTGTGCCCAGAGGCTCCCAGGTACCATATGGTCTTCAAGATACCACGTTGCGAAGCCGTCTTGATGACTTGAAAGGGCCCACAAAACTTATCATTGGAACTCCCTATCCCTTTCCGCACCAGAACGTAGTCTCCAGGTTGTATGTCTGGTATGTCACAGCTCCGTCTGCTGTCGAAGTTTTTCTTCATTTTGTATTTGTACTCCTCTTGCTGTTTCTCAGTTTTCTTTTTCTCAAAAAGCACCAGGTTTTCAAGAAGGCCCAGTTCGGGGTCAGCTGGAAGCACCGGTACAGTCCTTGAAGCAGCAAAAAGAGGACTGCATCCAAGAGCACTAGTGCAAGACCGGTTGTGATGCCTCACAGCGGCTTCGAGGCAGCATTTTCAACCACCTGGAAAGTTGGGGTACATCATCATGTACTGTTTGACGTCTCGTATAGCCCGCTCAGCGAGGCCATTAGCAGCTGGGTGGTGTGGTGCGCAAAACTTGAGTGTCACTCCGTGGTCGCTCGCCCACTTTGAAAGCTTTGTGCTACGGAAAGCCGGACCATTGTCGCAAACTAATGTCTTCGTATTCCGAAAACATTCCGCCTCCAGTAGAGCCATGATGCTGTTGGCGTCTTCCTTTCCTGCCCTGGCCGTAACCATTCTCGTGCACTCATCGATAGCGAGCAGGAAAGCTTGCGTCTTCCTCACCCCTTCCCCTTTCTTTTTGAGCTCCGCGAAGTCTAAGTGCACAACGTCGAATGGGACACTGGAGTGATCTGTTGTTATCATAACGTCCGTGGGCTGCTTATATTTCACTTTGTTCGTTTGGCACTCGTGGCATGTACGGATGTAGGCCCTGATGCCAGTTTTCATACCTGGCCACGTAAATATTTTCAGTAGTTTGCCGTACGTGCGCCAAAAACCATCATGTCCACCTGATTCGAGGGGGGTCGTGGTAGAGATGCTGAATCTTGGCAATCATTGTTGGTGGGGCATGATATTTTCCATTTATGAATTTCATTTTTTCGGTACCTTCCCAGAGCTTTGTGTGATTAATTTGTAGAGGGTTGTCAACTGCGGTTGGTATCAGAAGCCTGGAGAGTGCATCCGTATCAGTGAGTAGAGGACCTGGACGATGTGACACGACGAAATCAAACTGTTGCAGATAATTTACCCACCTAGCGATGCGGCCTTTTGGTTGTGTCATACCGAATAGGTGAGTCAATGCTTGGTGGTCTGTAAAGAGGGTCAACTTTGCACCCTCTAGGTACGTTCTAAAATACTCCATAGGTTTCAATACGGCCAGCGCTTCCTTTTCTGTGGTCGAGTAGTTCACTTCAGCCGGCTTCAATGTATAGCTGTAATACCCTACTACATAATGGTTTTGGTGATTCAAGTCTTGCGGCTTCTGGTAAAGGACTGCTCCGGTCGCTTAATGTGACGCATCTGTATTCAGTACAAACGACAAGGAGAAGTCCGGTATCCGTAGGATAGGGTACGACGATATTATCTTCACAAGCTCAGAGTAAGCCCTTTCACATTCGCCATCTCATTGGAACGGTGTACCTTTCTGGGTCAAACATCTGAGACATTTCGTTTTAATAGCATAGTCTTTAATGAAGGACCGAAACTGTCCGGCCAGACCCAGAAAAACACGCAGTGAATGCATGTCATAGGGCTTTACGGTTCGTCTTTAACCAACTAGCCCAATTAGCCGTGCTACGGCTTTACGAATTTTGAGATTCTCTCAACGGATTCCTGCTTTGTGCTTTTCGTGGACCCGTCGAAGTCTCTTCCGAGGAACACCACCTTTTCTTGGAAGAAGGCACTTTTCTTGAAGTTGACTTTAAGACTTGCAACACCCAGAGCGTGCAAAACTAGGGACAGGTGTTCCCGATGCTCTTCTTTGGTCTTCGAATAAACAATTATGTCGTCGATGTAAACATTGCAGAATATGCCCAAATACGGCTTCAGGGTTTCGTTCATGATTTTTTGAAACCAGGCTGGGGAATTCTTCCACCCGAACGGCAGCCGGTTGTATTCATATAAGTGAAACAGTGTAATAAACGCGGTGTATTTCTTTGTGTCTTCCCTCAATGAAATCTGCCAAAAGCCTTTGCAAAGGTCTAATCGTGAAAATCAATGGCAACCACCGATTTCGTCAATGATATCATCAATCCTAGGCATTAGGTATGGTATCAACTCAGTTTGCTGGTTGAGAGCTCTGTAATCTGTGCACAGACGAAAACTGCGGTCTTCTTTTGGAGCAATAGTTATTGGCGATGCAAATGGCGACACCGAAAGTCTTATAATGCCAGCATCGAGCATCGCTTGTAACTCCGATTTCAACCATACCTTTTTTTCTCGGGACATATTATACGGACTTCGAACAATTGCTTTGTCCGCGAGGTGGAAAGGAACCTCATGAAATTGTATTGCTGGAGGGTAGTTTCCTATGCAGGAGAGCTCTGGGTACTTTGTTTGTATATCTTCCTCGCAATAAATTTGTCTTAAGCGTCGAGACGACTCTATCTCATTCTTTGTTCCTAGGTGGTCTTCAATTAGAACCTTGTCGTCCCAGTAAATGTTCGTCTTTAACTTCTTTATGTCAGGGCGAGATAGTAAAAACTCGTAAGTGACATCTAGCAGCACCAACGCGTCGGTTGTAATTCTGTGGCCTTGAAATTCGACAACTATAGATACCCACTCATTACGAGAACTCACAGTCCCGTCATATCCCTGAACGCGCAGAGCCCTTCCACCATAGAAGAACTGACATTTGGGCAAGTTGGATTGCGTTAAACATGATCAGTGGTTTTCAGCGCAAATCGACGAAGACAGAGGAAAAGGAGGGACACGAACACTCAGCGCTGGTGTTCGTGCCCCTCCTTTTCCTCTGTCTTCGTCGATTTGCGCTGAAAACCACTCATCATGTTTAACCCTTCCACCATGCAGGTTGCTGACGTCCACGAGCCTCTTGTTTATTATCGACACGGAGGCTCCACTGTCGACGAGGGCTTTCATCTCCACGTCATTGACTTTAACAGGAACGTGGAGAAAGCAACTGGACACGACATGGACTGTATCATACAAGCCTGCCATATGAGGCTTTTCATAGGCCTCTGGTTCTCTCGCGGCAACAGTTGAGGTACTGACAGTGTGTCACTATGACCATTGCTATCGGGGTACTAGCTTTCCTTTAGACAAGGTGACGAGCTAGACATATGAACTAACTGCTCATGGGTGCTCAGTTCACGTAATGCGTTCAATTCAGCTGAGTTAGAAACCTGTTCTGTTTTACAGGACGGTAGTTCTTGCGGCAATTCAGCTGTTGGCGACACGAATTTCAGGCACTGTAGGAGATCTTCAAATGTCTTCGGGTCTCTTATCTGAACTTGGCTTTGGACATCGACGCATAATTAAAGCTACCGCTACCGGTGGTGTGAGCTGAGGCTCCGCTTCGTACAACAAGCGCCGTTTCTCAGGAACATATTCTAGCAACGAACCACACCGGTAGGTAAATCGCAGAGCCGCGTCCCAACATTCTACAGCGTTGCGATGGAAAATCGATAAAAAGTCCATTTTCCAGTTTTGCCATCATGCTGGTGGTTCAAGCAGAAGTTGCATGTCGTACCACTTTTTAGCTATACCACCAAGATATTCTCAATCTTCTGGTCGTCAGAGATCCACCCATTTTTTTCGCATGCATATTCGTAAAACGAAAGCCAGTAGATGGGGCTTGCGGAGCTTTCCTGGAAAATATCTGGTTCCACTATGTTTCGTCGGTGGTCATGCAATCTCATTACGTTTGCGAGGAATTCGGTCTGCTGCATCATCAGTCGTTGCTGTTGTTCGATGAGGTTCGTAAAAATGCTCACCTCCGCCGATGCTTCCTCTGGAACGGTGCGTCGGCGCGATGGCTTCATAACCCAGTCCTCGAGCTCGTCCAGCTGCAGGGCCAGCCTGGCGGATCCCGTCTCTAGATGTTCTTCGCGGCTGATTGAAGCTTGCTGCAGCACCAACTCGACGAGGGTAGCGGTTGTCGCATCGCGGACGAGTTTTTTCGCTGGTTGACCTTCCACTTGGTAACTGGAGAAGATTATCCCACTTGGTGATGTTCGATCGACGAAGAATGTCACCCATATGTTCGCTTGACGGCTGCGCCAAAATGTAGCGTTCCTTCAGGGTAATTTACTCGGACATTTAACTAGAGAGAGACGGATGTCTTCCGCCATTTATTATCCCTGTTCTAACCACGCCCTCTTCTTCTTCTTCTTCACCCTGGTGTCTCCCCGTTGATGCTTCAGGCACAGACCGCTTCAATATATATATATATATATATATATATATATATATATATATATATATATATATATATATTATCGGCGTATTGACGTACGATTCCTTATAACCATTGCTAATAATTTTCTTGATTGTGCTCTGTTTGCTCGGAAACTTCAGAGATGCCACCTTGCTTCAAATCAAATCAAATATTGGGGGGGTCCCTCAGGCGAAAAGCTGTTATAAAACCACTTGAGAGTGCCTGAGTCACCACGTGCATGGCAGCAGTTTCGAAATCCAAGCCCATAAAAAAAATAGCTATAATGTAAGCAAGCAAAATGAACAAAAAATTAGAAGAATATTTTACAAATTGAGCAGTAGAACAAATAGACACAGACCAAACTAAATAACAATGTATCTGCACTCATAAATACGCTGAACAATATCAAAATAAGCATGACAAAAAACAAAAAAGAAAGCGATACACTGAGTAATGATAACTAGCATGCTATAAAGAAGGACACTAGGCAAGGGTGAAAAAAATATTCGCGCATTTCTCTTTTTGTAAACATAAAAAAGTTGGGGTCATCATTTCTTCAAGGAAAGAAATCACGGCAGCCGCCTTACAAGCCCATCCTTCAGGTAAACAAGAGCCAAAATATGTGGCATTGTTCATCAGCTGAACTCAGGAACTGGAAACACATGAACAGAAGCGAGGATATGAGGTGAAAGGGAACGTACATCGCTGTGTACGTTCCTTTTCTGTGTGTCCTGTGGTTTTTCGCGCTGTTTTCTAATCATGTACTACCAATAAACCCAGCTCTCCGCACTTTCGGAGGATATGACGTCGCTCTTTAATCGCAAAGAAATGCTATTGCTTTTCCTCATTGAAATCTAATGACTTGTGTAGAGCAAATAATTCCGACTGCGGGGAAACTGCATTCCGCTACTTCAGTTTTATTGCAGCTCGTTTGCCTTCTTGGCATGCAAAAATCTGTTCCTTAGGAGACGTGCATTGGGCCTGTGGCGCCGCGGTGCGGGTATGAGCGAAAGCCTCTCGCGTGCTCCGTGCATGCCGAAGCCGGCCCATGAGTAGAACCATGTCAGGTTGTTCCCATAAGTGGAAACATGTCAGGAACCATGTCAGGTTGTTAGCGCAGCTTTTTCAATGTCGTATATGATGTACTGCGTCGTAGGCTGTGCTGATAGGCTATCGCTGACCTGGCTGTCTTGGAACAGGGATGAGGGGTGCTGTATCGAGTGGTGTGCCGTGTTTAGTGTTCACTTCGCCATTGCAATAAGTGAAGTAGAAAGGGGCACCTGTGCGTTTTTGTCTGTTGGCACGAGGCTGTGCATCTAGCCGGCTTAACCAAACAAGTTGGCATTTAGCTGATTATATAACTAATGTTTTAGCACTGCATCATAATTTCACTATGCATGATAGAACAGGTTCTCCATATGCTCTCAGGCACTTGCTATCTGCGGCCTTCTATAGCCACATGTGACAAGAATTAATAAATATTTTGAAACAGTGGCCGCCAATAACAAATTACAAAGGGTGATAAATCAATGAATAAATATTAATTGGCGTTCCAGTGTAAGCAGACACATCAGTATGGAAGAGCGGAAATTTTCACAGATGTGTGCCCATCCGCTCCTGAAGATAATCAGAAGTAAAAATGCCCAAGAGTCAGGATAAGAGCAACAAAAAAAAAGAACAAATAATAAGGCAGCTTTTAGTAGTGGTGCCAAGCCTGAAGGAAGTGCGGAGCTGTGCAGCCTTCATTGTTCCATTTCGGTTTTCTCTTTCTTTCCGCCTCTCTTTCTATATTTTCTCTTTCCCAGTTTTTTTTTCTGTTTTCTCTTTGTCTATAGTTATTTCTATCATCGCCAAGGCGCTCGAAGAACAAGAGGAAGAAGACTTCTATGCTCTATGCCTCTATGGGGTTTTGCCTACGTTACGTCAAGCTACCACAGCACACGATGATGACAGCATACCACAGCGTGGGCTCCATAGCTGCTCCACCTTTGAAAAGAGCATGTAAGTTATAAATAACTAACGTGTTAACGCACTTAACATAAGTCGACAGAATTTTGGATAAAACACACGTAGAAATGCGCTTGGTTTTTCTTGTCCTGGCATGTGTTCTTTTCTCTGAGAGGAACAGTGACATAACATTTCAAGCTCTAGCTGTGGCCTTCATTCGATAGCTTGGTATGCGTTAATTTCTTGAGCGAAATATGAATGGTGTCCGTGACGTAGAAGTTATCTTATGTTGAGGGCAAAAAGCGTGCGGAGTCTCAACGGAGCATTCAGCCCCCAGGCCACGCCCCAGGCGATGAGCGACGATGCGCTAGTAAAGGTAATGCTGACAATCCCAGCGTTGTCATCGTGCTGCCGACTGGCGGCGGTGCCTGGCAGCTGCTTAATTTCGATTGTCTTTGTTGAACTGCGCCCCACCGATTGTAATGATTGTCATGTGCTCGTCAGCGTGAGATAATTCGGAGCGACGACCTCAATAGTATTACGTGTCAGCGTGTCGTGAAGAAGTTGGGCGTGAGTTACTCCAGTGGCGTTTCAAGTATCGCAAGAAGGAATGTCTTTGACGCGGAGAGCTCCAACAGCCGTTTTATAAAATTTTCAAGTTAGGACTGCGCAAGCAATTTACGCCTCTCCACGCGTCTCCGCAATGCATCGAACATTGGTCGTACATCACAGAGAATGTAGCAGTGCTCTTGATAGTTTGGTAGAGGCATGAGCGAGACGTGCCAGCACGGACACCTATCATATACTTCACAGGGATTTCCCCCAAATCTTTTCATTTCTTTATCGTCACCCGGCGTTCACAGTCGGTGGGTCCTGGTTCAAAGTGACGGTTTAAAACCACTTCAGTTGTAATAAAAAAGAGTGTCAAAAACAAAATAAATGAAATAAAATTCTTACATAATTTTGATCCAGTGTTGCTTGAGTGTTTGTCTAGAGCGCCCAAGTTCGCGCGTTCAAATAGTGCTGTGCACTCTCCAGTATGGATCTTGATAGAATGCAGTAGGCGCTACAAGGCTTACTTACATCTAGCCTTGAGGATAAATAAACGCTGCGTATTGTTATCCTGGAATTTTGCATATCTGGGCTATTGAACGCAGACCCTATTTCGAGATGCCCATGCGTAAGAGCTACGGCGTACTTTTGCCCTCCCTAATGCAGCGCGAATTTGCTAATGGCATTGTCGTGCTTGTTGGATGGCAACAGGAAGAACCTGCACAGGACAGGAAACCCGGAAGCAATTTCCTGCTGCGCCCATTGTCATGCCGCCGATAATTGTGTTCCGCTTCGGAACCCATTTGGTGGAGGCCCCTTATCACGCCTCCTTTCAAACTCAAGTTTCCCAGACGCCCAGTAAGCTGGCGTTGTTTTGCGTGTTTATAGCAATGCAAACCTGACACACCTTTTAGAGAAAGAGGGCGCGTACTAACGCAGTACAATGTCGTATGACTGCGCATGTCTGTTTGCCCATGTCACTCGCTGACGAATGCTGTCATTGGCTCTTGCCTTTATCTAACGTGCTTCATACAGCCTTACTTAGCTATTGTGACTATGATGGTTATACGAGAAGGAAAGAAATAAATTATTTAACCAGGCGCGATAGCATGCATGGTACACTATGTATCAGCGTCAGAACAAGCTCTGCATTAACGTTCACTTCACGCAATGCTTCATTTTTATTTGTAGAGCTGAAAGTAGGAAAATGCATCATATCAAAAACGCCTTATTAGTTCACATATGTAGCCGGTGATTATGTAGATTAATGACGACATAAAGTGTATGCTGTCATACACCATCTTTACAAACTGTATACCGCGCAGGATAAGTGTTCCGGCGTAAACGCCTTGAGCTCACTGACTTCGGAAGGGCTTCAAAGTTTCTTTCTTTTTACATGTCCTCTCTACGCTCCATTCTTTTATACTTTCGCAAGCACCGCCAGATCTTACCGCCCTTCGTGTAAAAATGGTGCTCGCCCTGAAGTAGCAAATATTAGATGAGCACATGCTATAGTCTCGTATGTTCTTCAAGTGGCAATAAATGTCATGGCTGAATTTGTCGTTAGCTCTCATTTACAGCATGCATGAGCGAGAAATATACCCCTGGGTACGGTACGGTACGAAGAACTTTATTTAAAGATCCGGAGAAGTGCCACCCCTTAGGGTGACACCGCGGGCCGCTCCCACGTGGGGAAAGTTAGACCTAGCCTAACCGCCGCATCGCAGGCTCTCTGGACAGCCCAGAGTTGATGCTGATATTCCGAGCTCTTGAGGGCCGAACTCCAGTTCTGCTCTGTGAGGTCCTTATCCCCACGTAACGAGGGGCACCGCCAAAGCATGTGCTCTAAATCGCACGTTCCCCCGCAGCCAGGGCATTGCGAGCTGAAGTCACTTGGGAATAGACAGTGCATGAAAGCGAGATTCGGATAAGAATTAGTTTGTAGCATCCTAAGGGTCATCGCCTGTGGTCTCGTGAGCTTTTTGTGTGGTGGAGGAAATACTCTTCTTTCCAGATAGAAGTGCTTTGTGAATTCATTAAATGTGAATAAAGTGTCTCGGACCTCTTGAACCCTACTCTGTGACAAGGGTTCTCCTCCCACGCGGAGAGTTAGTACGCGCGCTCGGGAGTGGGCGATGTCGTTGAGGTTGGTGACCGAGTCCAAATTTTGGCCTAGGTGGGCCGGAAACTAAGTGATCGTGTGCATAGTTATGGTCCTGCGTCGACAAAGCCGGACGGAAGCCAACCATGGAATCAGCACCCTTGTAACCCCTGGGCAAAATGTAAAATATGACACCGATTCTTTGTTTTGCTCGATGGCCGTGAAACTGCGATAAAATATGAAAAAAAAAGAGAGTTGGTCAGCTATGCTTCGCAGAAAATCTTATTACCGCCGGCAGCTCTGAGTAGCAGTCTGCACTTTATAGTCTTATCTATTAGCTTCAGTCCTTCCCCTGTTCTTCATCTAATTTATAGTGGCAGGTGAAGAACTCGTGACGAAAAAATGTTTGTGTTATCCCGATATTGCTTGACTAGAAGCAGGAAAGAAGGCGCCTGAGAGCTGAAATATTTAGTACGTATACAACCAGGTCAGTGCAGGTTGCGTAGATTGTATGTACCTGTGAATATTTTCGAATGCTTTTCATTATAATGTAATTTTTTATCCCGTAGTGAAGCACAACATACTCAAGGCAACAATAAAAGTGCGTCTGAAGAGCAGCGGCGTCCTACGAGTGAGCTACAGCGTCTATTTAGATTTCCTGATTTTTTTCTTTTTTCCTTGTTTTTTTGTGTGTGGAAAACTTGGCATCCCGCTTACTTTATGCGAAGCAATCTTTTCTTCCGGGGGTCATGCAGGTGATAGTCAGAGCACAATAAAACGGCACTTCCAGAAAACTTGAACGTAGTACCACGGGTGAAATTACAGTCGGTGGGCACATATTATCGACTATAGCAAAAGCATAATATTGGTGCAAATTTGCAGAAATGTTTCTGAACCCCGATTCTCAGCCGCAATATAAGCTCCGCAATAGACTACTGCTTGAACGCTTGTTTAAAACGCTGCCACTTCAGCTCTTGACTATCGTTTTACGATACAAAGGTCTGTTAAACAGTTTTACTACGAAATATTGTGGAAAATAGAAGAATGTGTGATTGTAGCACTGTTCATTTGTAATCAGCTGGTATTTTTCAAAGAGGTGACTCTGCATAATCTAGAGATACTGGCTACATTGTTCAATAAATGTTTGACTGCACACGTAGGGTTGTGCATTTGTAATTGCATACGTGCATTCATTTCTCTGGGTGTCCGCCGCGGTGGTGCACTGGTTGCTGCACTCGGCTGGTCACCCGAATGGCACGGGTTCGATCCCATCCGCGGCGGTTGCATTTCGATGGAGGTGAAATGCTGGAGGCCCATGTGGGTACTGTGTGATGTCAGTGCACGTTGAAGAACGCCAAATGGTCGAAATACCCGGAGCCCTCCACTACGGCGTCCCTTATAATCATATCGTGGTTTGGGACGTAAAACCACAAATATTATTACTATCATTTCTCTGGTTGTAGGAGAAAAGCTACAAAGGTAATGTTGAACAGTTATTAGTGCGCAAGCAGGTGCACTCATAGTGCTTTACATTTTTGTGCACAATCCCAAAAAGGTAAAGGAGCACCAGCAAAACAGTTTGTTTCCTTTAACCTTCTCAATAGTCAGACGACTAGCGCTCTTATTCTAAGATCGTGAGTTGAAGTGGGCATAGGAATTTTGTTCATTTTTTTGCATCGTTACTGCGCTGAAAGCAAAATTTGCGACAAGAAATTGATGATCCCAAAATTGCATTAAACATACATGGCAATCAGTTGGAAGCCCTCTCGTGAGATATTTGTGTGCACTGAAGAAGACCGCAAACGCTAGTTTCATACCGCATAGCGCCGTATCTAAAGCTAAAGTCACCCCAGGCACGGTTTGAGAGTCGTATCATCAGAAGTAAATTTTTTTTCTGCACATTGGCGAGTTAAGTCGAAAAAGCTTTATTGCGAGGGAATCCGAAATCTCCCAGAGGCCCCTGAGATTCCGCCACGCTCAAACGTTCATGTCTAAAAAAATTGAAGGACACTTTGTACATTCCAAAGTGTGTTCGGCGAAAGCGTGTGGCCATTCCACTGATTATGCCATGTCTTTTTTCTTTTACACTCTCAGTGGGATAAGACAAAAACCGAATGGGTACATGTTTTCTTCTGTAATTTTTTACCGGAAATCGCAGCGAGACGCGAGACTCATCCTCCTCCGTTCGCATGCGTTAGTATTTTCTCGCGCTTTGCGCATCGTGCAAACGCCATCCGCGTTCCAGCGTTTAAATTGACGGACCCTTTGTAAATTGGAAAGTGTAATCCGTGAACGCCTGGGTCCATTGAGACGGCGTCGGTCAGAATGATTGCAAACTCTGGGCACAGCGACGCTACGCAAGGAAAGCGCGAGCGCTATAGAGTCCGACGCGACCGGCGTCCGTCTGCGCATCCCGGCGGCCACCTGGCTCCGTGCCAGAGCTCGGATAGACGGACGGACGGACCGACATGGACGGACATGGACGGATGGATGGAATGACGGACGGACGGACAGACGGACGGACGGACGGAGGCCGGACGGAGGTCGCACGGACACCGGACGGACACCGGACGGACGTGAGCATGAGACATTAAAGGCTTTCGCCTTAAAGATTACACCATCTCCCGCTAAAGGGAACCATGTGTAGATGCGAAGCAGCGGGCGCTAACGCTTACACTGGCGGCGGCGTTGACGCTGGCGCTCATCGCAGCTTTGCACAGGAGAGAAACCTGGGGGGCGCAAAGCACGCAGTGATGGACCGGTGTTCCCTACTGGAACATCCCAATCGCTGCTAATGGGCAATGAGAGACAGAATACTCGGACTGGACCCAGAGACCCGCAGTTCGCTTTTAGTTAACGCGCACGCTGCGAATTTTTCATCGTTCGACAACGCACAGGAGCAATCTCCCACCGGCACCACCTT
Organism: Rhipicephalus appendiculatus; assembly: GCA_030522465.1. NCBI lineage: Eukaryota > Metazoa > Arthropoda > Arachnida > Ixodida > Ixodidae > Rhipicephalus > Rhipicephalus appendiculatus. The sequence continues at coordinate 25,589 of JALIZH010011298.1, forward strand.
GCAGGTCAAGATCCATTGCCATATATACGGGGTGACCAGTGAACGGTTGTGCAGCGCGAGCACTCGGTTTATTCAACCAAGAAACTCGCTAGCAGACGCTGCCTACGTCGGCGTCGCGAGGCGTGGGAGGGGGAGCGTAGGAGAGGGGAAGACGCGCATGCGCAGTGGGGGGTGTGGACGCCGCGGGCAGGGATGCCTAGAGGAGAGAGGGGGGAACGTAGGTGGGGAGAGAGGGAGGGGACGCGCATGCGCAGTGAGGGTGTGGCCTCCGTGGGGAGGGATGCCTAGAGGAGAGAGAGGTGGAGAGGACGTTTTTTTATTTTTATTTTTTTAAATGGGTTGGCGCATGCGCAGTGGGGGGTGTGGACGGACGGACGGACGGACGCCGGACGGACACCGGATGGACGTGAGCATGAGACATTAAAGGCTTTCGCCTTAAAAGTCCACGACGATGGTAGCTCAGGTGGCGGCGATCTTCCGCCTTGCCGGGTCCTTGGCGAGTCGGACAAACCAGCAGCCGGAATGATGCTAAAACTTTACGCTGCACCTGATTTTAGTTCGCATTGTTTCATGACTAGAAATTTACATATTGCTTTTAGCGCACACGAAGTTCGGGCTCCGTGCGCGATGTGCTGGCTTTGCTTTTCGCTGTACAGAGTGAGCCATACGTTGTGTTGCGCAAGGATTCGAATTCCGCATCTCTGGATGAAGATAGCCTGGACTGATTTGGCGCCGATGTCCTCCGGCAGATGGCACTGCTGCTCAGATTCCACTTCAAACTGCGGTATGTGCGCGATAGTGCCCACGGCACGGCCAACGCACGTTGACAGTGGATTGACATCATCCGAGAAGCATGGACAGGGTATATACTGACACGTTGCATGAAAACCTGCAACAGGTTATGCCTATTTGGTAAAACAACGTCTCTGCCTGTATTCGTTATAGGTCATTGCTACACTCTTAATCATGTTCTTCGTAAACTACTAGCATATCCCCCCCCCCTTCCCCAGAAAAGATGTTTTTCTCTGAATTTCTGGATGTAGTTAGTAGACCCTTACTCGGGACCTGGTAAGATAGGCTAATAGATTTATCTGCGCAAGAAGGAAGAGCAGTCCAGCCTCGTGGCCATTTGACATCAGAATATGCGGACTGTTAATAATTAAGCACAATTATGGGCTGACATCAAGCGCATTGCCCACGAGCGGCATTCCTCCAAGTCATACCGATAGAGACATTAAAACAGCTCGAGCAATACGCGATTATTTCTGTCATGTGACTACCATGAGATCACTCAACCGCGGTTGGCTAAGATGGGACAGCTACCACTTTAGAAACGCGTTTGTCCAGACAGGCTTTAGGCTGTTGAATAACACGCACTGTCGCTAGGACATTAAAGCATTTTGCGGAACAGCGATGACGTTATACAAGACGAGTTAGATGGCCCATTTAACCACGCATTACATCCACAATGAATGCCGATAATTTCGCCCTTGAAAAATGCGCCCCCCCCCGCCCTGAAAAAAATCACAGCATATCCACGGGGTGAATTATGATGAGTGGGGGGGGAAGCTTTGGAGCGAATCATCGGTAAACCGTGAAACTCTTCCGTGAAATTCGCCCGGTACATCATATAAAGAGTGTGAAACACCGTGTATATATTAAACATCAAACTTTTATTGTACTGTTGGTTTACGTGGTCCCTTCATTATCACTTTGTGATCGGTGAAATGCAGGGAAAGTGGTGATGTCACATATGGCACGGTAGTGGGGCCATCGCTTTGTGATCGGTGAAATGCAGGGAAAGTGGTGATGCCACATATGGCCCGGTAGTGGGGCCATATGTGACATCACCACATATGACCTACCTACGGTGGCTACCTACTACTATATACTACAGAGGAGGGACAGGCCCACACCCTAAGGAGCTTCGCCCCTAGAAAACAACATAAGTATACGTAAACGGTGCCGGTTAACGACAATGTTTAAGGAAGTGTTATGTTTCCTCGAAACAAAAGTGATGAAAGCCTGCTCTGTGGGGTGCGTGCCCCCTTTTTCAGCCTACAGATTTCTCGGCTCGTTAATCATTCCGCACCCAAGTTTAAAAGGGAAGCTTCCCCTTCCCCTCCTCCCCCCCCTTCCCCCCACCGTGTACAACATAATCACATCCAAAGGCAAGCAGAAAACGCTGTATGCCGGGAAGATGGACGACATCAAAGAGAGACCGCGTTCCTTGCTTTACCGTATGGATTTCGCGCCTTTCGAGATCCAGTGTGTGCACGCCTTGTCTGTGTAATGGAGTGCAGAAGGGAGCGTTTTCCAATGAGCTCCCTGAAACGGATCTCGCTTCCGTTCTCAGTACTTTGCTTTCATGCTGGCTGTTCAGCAATGCGACTACGCATACTTATGTATCTTCTAGTTGGTTAGAAAAGGTGAAATATGCCAGCGCATATCAGTAACAATTAGCTCTAAACTTTAACTACCTTTTACTGATGAAGAAGCAAGCGCAAACACGTGTTTTAACGTATGCGCGGAACCACTTGCGAGAAGAAAAAACAGCAAGAAAAACAAACAGTGCCCAACCAGGAAGCCTACAAAATTAATCATGTTCCAATATATGTCACTATTCACTTTGCAGGTTGCATTTCCAAACAAACTGAAAAAAAAAATCGCACGTGTGATCGATCCCTAGGGTTTCGGCATGTACAAGAAGAAAAAGAAAAAAAATCAAGCCATATCCACGAAGTGAATGATGATGAGTGGGCGAAGCTCGATCGTTTTCATCCATGGCGGAAAGAGAATGTGTGGTCTGGAACGCACTTATACTTCATGGTCATCAGCGTCATCGTCATCGTTATCACGTGTAGTGGGCACATTCCACTATACTGCGTCATCGTCACCTTTATCACGTGGAGTGGGTACAATCAAGTACACGTGGCTACCTACCTACCTACCTACCTACCTACTACTACTAAGACTACAGAGGAGGGACAGACCCACAGCCTAAGGAGCTTCGCCCCTAAAAAAATTAAGGCAGCTTCGCACCAGAGGTGCCAGGACTGAAGGAAGTGCAGCGCTGGGCAGCCTTTTTTGTTTCTCTTCGGGTTTCTCTTTCTTTCCCCCCTCCCTTTCTTTCTTTTTGTATTTTCCATTTTTTTCTGTCTTTTTTCCCCTTTGTTTTTGTTTGTCTATTTCTCGTCCTATTTTTGCGGTACCTTTCTCTCTTTCTATTTCTCTTTTGCTTCCTGTGTTATCAATGTTTATACGTGGTTTTAGTTAAAGTGCTCCGTACTTAATATATTCATCAAGGCACTCGAAGAACAAGAGGGAGAAGACTTCTCTTTCGCGCTAGCGCGCTCAATGTGCTACAGATGTCTATGATATGTGTGGTTTTGCCTGCGTTAAAATGATCATCAAGGCGCTCGAAGAACAAGAGGAAGAAGACTTCTCTTTGGCGTGAGCGCTCGCTCAGATGGCGACGCTGTATGTGCTTTTCCCTGCGTTACGCCAAGCGACGATGACAGTCTAGGACAGCCTGGCCCCCTAAAGTGATCCGCACTTAAAATCATGCAGACGAAGTTATTCTGGCAAGCTCTTTCTAGGATTAACTTCCGCATAAAAAGAATGAACGACAGCATGATTAGCGCGAAACCACAGGCCTCTATTGATGCTAAACTACGTTGTTCGGCGCTCTTCAATGTAGGGAGCATGAGAATGCCAAGGTCATGCGTCGTATGACCACCGATACAGTCAGTTCTTTTAACAGCAAAGCGCTTGAGCAAATCGTTCTTTGTGAGTCGATCGCAGGAAACTATCGTCCTCTTAACAAGTATGTACCACTGTGCGGCCTATCACGAAACCACAATCAAGCGGTGAGCCGAGGGCCCCAGCGGGTCCTTCCCGGCTAGTCCCTCAGGACTTCAATAAAGTTCTTTGTCTGTCTGTCTGTCTGTCTGTCTGTCTGTCTGTCTGTCTGTCACAAATGGGTATGTGCCACAGAAATTGTGTAAATCTTACTACTCACCCCTGGAATAGAGTCAGCAAAATTGTATCTGATGGGTTCCTCGCACTCCATTGTAATCAGCATCAATGTTTCTCTCTTTTTCAGTAGCTACGCAAAGATGGATAATAGCAGCAAATGTGAACATAGTCGCGTTCGACAAATATCGTCCGTCGAGGAGTGAGTATTGTATCAAAACTCACCGAATCATGAGCAAAAGAATAGAAGACTATTTAATTCGACCAAACAAATGTGATCTTACCAAACATATATTAGAATTTGAGCACTCGCAAACAGATGCATCAGCAAGCCTTCCTTGGCGCTGTATGACAAAGAATTAGAATATATCCGCATGCTTTGGGACACCACTGTATATTTCAGCTTTATTCACAATGACCACGTGAATGTCACTAGTTGGGCGAGTGCATAAGTCTACCATCGCTTCCGAAGATGAACCACTGTTGAACGTTAGCGCCATTTGGGTCCATGTTTGCATACATTTCTTGTGTATTTACTTGCACCGCAAAGAAAGCTTCTGGAGGTATGTTGCCGGCACGCCCACATTGCAAGCGTCGTAAACACTGCTCATGGGGTAATTATAATGAGGCTGCGTTACTTTTGTAAGCAACCCTTCTTTACACTGCACGTAAGCAATCCATGAAAGATCTATATCGCCCGTACAGTACGCCTAAAAGAACTGTTATGGCAAACCCGACTCATCTTCAGATGGGGCAATCTGCAACTCATCTCAGGATGAATCATTGTTGCAACATGGATGCAGTTCTGGCCCATCACTTCGATGATAGCGACTGTTTTGCCCTTAGCTCACTGTCAATGATGTTGCCTATGCCGATACAAGTTTATCATATGTGTAATCCAGACATGCTCACACTGACATGACGGCAGAGCATTGCGTCCTTATGAGCTTACGGGTCAGCCCCCATGCAATAACCTGCGCAAATGCCGATTCGGGAGAGTCTATTTGCATCCTAACACATTTTGTTTACGGGGGACATCAGCACAAACATCTCGCATGACGTCATTGCTGGAATGGCACGTCACTGTCGAACCTGGCTCGGCCTTGGAGTAGTGATACTGGCGCAATAGGGAGAGTCGCTAAGCGACACGGTTTAAGTTACTGGCCCCCTGGTGACACTAACCAATCATTGGCACTCGCAAAAGAGGCCATATTTATGCAATGGAAGGCTGAACCTAGCGTTCCATTCCAACTGCACGGCGGTGGTATTTTCTTCAAACTATGCTGTTCGCCACCGAAAGTTATCGATGAAGTCAAATTCGAACATCTGACAAAAACGACTGCAAAACATCGAAGTGTATATCGAGTACAATTTTTTCAAGCCGACAGTCGGAATAAGTGCATGGTAAAAAAAAGCAACACCTACTACTTGTATTGGCAATATATTGGTGTATTTTCGATTGTTAACGGGTGTGCTACGAACTGCACGAATATGTTGCAAATAAGTAACTTCTCCCACTTACCTCAACCACAATGATTGTGGCAGTAATTTAACAAGGACGCAGCACTGAGCGTCCATTGAACCACAGACACTGTTATCATGAGTGTATGACACAGCAGTTGCGCGCACGAAAGACCTTATGTGATAAAATTCACATGTTTCCACAACGGAGCCCACAACGGGGTAATGCGCCGTTATGGACTCCGTAAATATCCATACGAACGCCAGTGATCGTAGTGTCTGCGAGCTGCAAAATACTCTACACCAATTTTGTGTAGTTGTGAGCGATATATTAATAGTAAGTCTGCTTGAATTTGAACCCATGACTGACTGCCATGGATTTAAACTCCATCTGAACAGTGGTGAATTTTATTTTTCTTTACGCCCTGGCATTGACTACACTGGCTGTGACACGCTGATCTTACAATGACAAAACCTGCCGGGGTAATATTGTCGGTGACCACAGCGACCGCCGCCTACAAGGCAGCATGAGCTAGAGGGACGAAAAACGAAGCTAATCCAACCTCAAGAAGTCTGCTGCTGTAACAGGGATACACACGGCAAATAGCAATATATGGGCAACCTTCCAAGTCTGCCTTCCTTTTCGCCGATGTTTTTTTTCGCACATGAAAATTATGTACGGATACGAACACGCTTTAATTTCAGTTTCATTACGGCGTGATAAAATGCAGTTACCCTTAGCAACAAAACAAAAATAAAGAGAAAAATCAAGAAGCAGGGAATACTCTTACTTGCTTACCACCCATCCTGCGCATGCAAAGTTTCCGAAAAACTGCCAGCACTGGCGGCTTCGTTTTATTACTGTCTGAGCCCATTCAGTGTTTTCGATAGATTTGTGAATCAGAGTATTTCTATTTTTGAGCTTTTTGATGTACCTCACGTTTCTTATCCTTTTTTTGAACCACTATGTGTCCGTTTCCTCCTACTTCTTGCAAACAAAGTTGTATTACCATTTGCGTCATGATTTGGTGCGTCCTTTGAACCTTTTCAGATGGTATCACGCGCACTGACATCAGAAGCTGCGTCACAATGGCGACACAAACCGCGCACGTGGCCAGCTCGTAGCCATTCGCGTCGTGTCATCAACTTTGCCTTGCAAATTTCCACGCGAACCTCTTGCGCCAGAACGCCCTGGATCAGAAGCCACCCTTTCTCTCTTGCAAGTTTGTGGTCTCTCGTGCAGCAGTCTTGTTCAGCAGAGTGAATTCAAGCGAGAAGATCGATAAACGTCTTCACTAGAGTAGGAAGGAGGTGAGGGTGGAAAGGCCGGCGTTACTGTAGAACCGGCAGGGGAGGCGCAAACGGCGTAACACCATGGCGGTATTGACATTGCAAGAGATAAAGCAGGCTTAAAGGAGGCTTGGTGGCATTCCAGGCATAGAAGGGAACGTGGGTGGATTGCGTCAAAGGACGCGCTAGAACAGTATGCCCTGGGAGCCATTTCAAGGGGTCTTAACGTAATATTTACGAGGTCTCTTCATTTATATGACATTTAACACCGAGTGTCAAGCTGCTGAGAATACCAGTGAAGTTTCTATCGCGATTACTGTCGAAAATGGTGAAAGAACACAGCCTAGGCGTCATAAAGTCAGGCAGTGCAACTAACAGTTATTCTCTGTCTACGAAAGTTGTGATCCTGGTTAGTTGCAACAAATCATTCATAATGGTACTAAGAGCAAAAATAAAACGAGGCAGAAAAAGGAAAAAGAGGTAGCACTTTCTTCCAACTAAATCATAAAACAAAGCTTCGCACGCACACACAAAATACACATGGAAAAAAAAGACGAAAACAACCACGGTATGAAAGCACGTGCAAAATTAAAAAAAAAACAGGAATTTACGCCATCCACACAGCGCCTGAAGTCAAATTCATGTTTCCTTAGATAATTAAAAATAAAGACAAAAACTTCCCCATCTCCCTCTCAAGGGAACCATGTGTGAATGCGAAGCAGCAGGGAGATGGCTGGCCTAAGCGGGAGACACGTCGCCGCTCCCGATTTGCGGCAGCGGTCCGGGCGCTTATCGCGGCGCTGCACAGGAGACAGAATGAGGCGCGCGCGCTCCGTCATTTTCATACCGCGGAACTACCGTGGTGCCCCCCAGCGTAGTATGCAGCTGTCGTGCGCGCCGCTCCGTAGAGTAGAGGATTCCTAGAGGAGAGGACGGGGGGAGGGGCATAGAATAGGAGAGAGAGGGAGAGGGGACGCGCATGCGCTGTGGGGGGTGTGGGACGCGGGCGCCGTTCCGTAGAGAAGAGCATTCTTATGTTTAAAATGGCACACGGTTCACTGGCAAGAAGAGAAGCTTAAACATAACGAACGATATTTATTTTCAGCCGCTCTGGTCGATACTGGCTGCAAGTGCTCGTGAGCACGGGCTTGCTCCTCGAAGGAGGCGCTTCTTCTTTCTCTGTCCGACGCGGTGCTGCGCTTGATTAAACGATTAAACACCTATATCAGAGAAAGGGGGGGAGTGTAGGATAGGAGAGAGAGGGGGAGGGAACGCGCATGCGCTGCGGGGGGTGTGGGACGCGCGAAGGAGGGACGGACAAAGCCCCCCGCAAGCAAGATCAAGGAATGACGTCAACGGGACGCGGCTCTGTAGAGTAGAGGATTCCTAGAGGAGAGAAAGGGGGCGAGCGTACGAGAGGAGAGAGAGGCGGTGTGGGACGCGGGAAGGAGGGACGGACAAAGCCCCCCACAAGCACATTATTATTTGATTATTTGATTTGCATACACATACACAAGGACACAGAGGAAAGAGGGAGAGAGCAAGCTGGCAACTGCCACCTGGAGGGGCACAACGCCTGCTTACTCTTTCGGGAGGAGGGAAGAGATAGAGAAGAGGGAGATAGGAGGAGAGAAAGAGGAAAGAAGGGAGGGAAGTATAAGAAAAATTGACGAAGACCTAGACAAGCATAAATAAATACGAAAAAAAAAACGTCTATAAACGGGTGGCAAGGTCCGTTTGGTCCATAAAAGTCAATAGAACTCGATGGGCCTGGTCGCGTCGAGAAGCACAACCTCTCGGAAAGAGGTAATCGTCTAGGGTCGCGCACTTCAGTCCCAGAAATTGATATTCCGTAATCAGTACAGCCCACTGCGTAGCGAATGCGGTACAGTGCACTATAAGATGCTCAAGTGTCTCACAGGAGCCACAAGCATCGCACAACGGACTGTCTGCACGCCCTTGGCGGTATAAGCGTTCGCGCACCAAGACAGAGCCGACTCTTAGTTTATATAATAGTGCTCTGGAAGGACGAGACAAGCCACGACCACGAACACGGGGAGGAAACGATCCATTCGCGACACGCTGGTCTGGGTGTTGCTTTAGGAGGTGTCGGTGTATAAGCAGGCGAGCGTTGTCCATCAAAGATGAAATTTCCGGCCAGTCACAATTATCATGACTACAAGATGAAGCAAGGCGATCCGCCTCTTCATTTTCAGCAATTCCCACGTGCGAAGGTACCCACTGGGCAGCTAGGGACACCCCACGTGAGAGAAGTTTGTTGGCGGATTCCGTGATGCTGCAGAGAATTGGGCTGTCGGCCTCCTTTCGGGTGAGTCTGCTAAGGGCACCACGAGAGTCTGTCAGGACGACGACCTTCGTTGCTGGTAATCCCTCCTGCACGTATTTAAGGGCGACATCAATCGCTGCTAGTTCTGCAGTCACTGACGATGATGGGTGAGGTATTTTAAACCACCGCCTGATGTCTGTTGAAGGGCAAAAGAAGGCTGCAGAAGCGCCCAGGCCGTCGCTACGTACAGATGCGTCCGTAAATACTTTAGCATAGTCCTCAAATTCTTCAAATAAGTGTGAATGTGCTAATTGGTATAGTGCCGAAAGAGGTTGGTCACACTTTTTGCGTATTCCTGGAATTGATGGAAGAATACGGAAGGTGCATTTGCTGTGCTCTTTCGATGTTGTCAACGCTGTGGTTTCTTCAGAATTGCCAGTAATGCGATTGAACAAAGCCGCCATTTTACCCATGCGAGAAAACGGGCGCCGGATCAGCCTATTAACGAGTGCTTTGCCATCTGGGGCTCGGTGCATACGCTCAATATGATGTAGCGCCCTCTGGTCAGCTTGCAGCCTTAGAGGCAACTGGTGGGCTTCAGTAAGTAGTGGGATGGATTGAACCTCACGAGGTAAGCCAAGCATTACACGGAGGGCTACACGATGATCCCGTTCCAGCTGAGACATTAAAGCAGGCGGCACATTCAAGACTTGCAAGGCATACATTACGCAATAGAGTACATATGATTGGTATACCTGTAGCGCTGTCTTCTGGTCAATGCCATCACCCCTAGCAGTCAAGGCGGCCACATATTTGAGCAGGGACAGCGATTTGCGCCTCACAGTTGTAACAGCAGGACGCCAAGAAAGGCGATCATCGATTATTACACCCAGGTAGCGATGTTGCTGTACCCACTGTATCGGTGCGTCTCCGAGGTATGGCCTGCTCATGCTTCGACGAGCGCGTTGCCGAGGATGGTACGCGATCGCGGCTGACTTGGCAGGTGAAATCTGCAGGCCAACTTCAACCAAGTATTCTGAAGTTGCATTCAAAGCTCGCTGCAATATACCACGAAGACGTGGACCATGGTGTGACGAACCGCTGACCCATAGTGCGATGTGATCGGCATAAATCGCTATGCCTAGAGGAAAATCGCATTCTTGTGGCAGTCGGCTTGGAAGTCCAGCGAGTACGCTGTTAAAGAGAAGCGGCGACAAGACGCTGCCTTGCGGGACGCCACAATGAACAGTGCGAGGTTCACTCGTTGCTTCTCCAATGCGCACTTTCATTCTGCCCTCCGATAGAAAATTGTGCACAAAGTGTAGCATACGGCCTGAAATTCCCGCAGTCATAAGTGCACAAATAATTGCCATATGCGCTACCGAGTCAAACGCTTGCTGTATGTCAAGGAATAGAACGTACGCAGAGTGCCTGTTTGCTCGAGCAGATTCAAGCGATGAAACAAGATCTGCTATGCTGTCGAGGGCTGAACGGTGGCGACGAAATCCGCTCATGACATCAGGGAAGAAATTGAGCTCCTGTAATCTGCCGTCCAGACGAAACAGTACCATTCGTTCCATCAGCTTCATAACATTAGATGTTAGCGATATTGATCGGTATGACTTCAGGTGTTGTGCAGGGCGCCCAGGCTTTAAAATTGGCTTCACCACAGATGATTTCCATTCAGTAGGACTCAGACTTGTTCGCCACACTTTGTTGTATTCGTCCAGGATACACTGATGGAAGACCTCATCAATGTTTCTCAAGGCTTGGTACGTAACACCATCTTCGCCTGGGGCAGTGCGACGATAACAGAGGCTGAGCGCATGGCGCAGCTCAGCAGAAGTGAATTCTGTTTCATCCATCTCAAAGGGAGGACCACAGAAAATTGTTATCGAACGATGACTTGCGTTGTCTCTTGACGTAGGAGAGGCGAAAAGATCGGCGAAATCTTCTGCAAGAATTTTTGGAGACCGTCCAGTCGTGATGCACAATGCTGCGGTTGGATTCTTGCAGACATCAGGTGTTCGGAGAGCCTTCAATATGCACCATACATTTCCAAAGCCGTTCGCCATATGCAACGAGCTACACAATGCGGCCCAGCTCCTTCGACGAAGTTGTTTTGTGTGTCGCCGAATGACTGCATCTAAGCGGTTATACAGCGTCCAATCAGAGCTTCTTTTAGAACGCTGCGCCCTCCTGTAAGCCCGGCTTCGACAAGCACGTAGTCTCAAGATCCTAAGGTCCGGGTTTGGTTTATCTATGCTCCGCAGTCGTCGTACTGTCGCTTGTTGTAGACACTCACTCACTAGTTTGAACAAGTTGTCTTGCGATGACGCCCCTTCAATCAGCTGACGGAACTTGTCCCAATTCGTCATTGTGTAGGCAGCACTCTGGTGGCTAGGAGAATGCTCTGGAACCAACCAAATCGGCAGATGATCGGAGCCCCATGGGTCAGCTTCACTTGACCAAGCAAGGCATACATCCCTCGTTGATATGGCAAAGTCAATGGTGGATTGTTCCTTTCCTCTGCCGACAAATGTAGGTGAGCCGTCATTGAGTGTCTGCAGATCATGTTTAACAATAAGCTCATTGATTTCCACACTCCGATTGTCTTGTGGGCGAGAACACCAACGAGGATGCTGAGCATTGAAGTCTCCACACAGCAGAAATGACGAGCCACACCGGGATAGCAGACACTCCAGTAATGTGATGTCCGAAGATCGCGTCGGCCGAAAATATATGCTTGCCACAGTCGTAGTTGTGTCCCTGAGACTTACAGCAACTGCTACACATTCAAAGTCGGCGTCGCAGATGTCACTTGCGTCAATAACTGCGAAATGTAGATCAGCTCGTATGTGCAATGACGCTTTTGAAGTATAGATTAGAAGAATAGATTGGACTAGGTGCAAAACTCAACTTGAGGACGCTTGCGAGAAAGGCCTCTGCCGTGGACTTGAACAAGCTATTAAGGAAAGTGCACAGATGGCTATGTGCACACTGATGTGCTCTCCGAAATACTCTGATTCGACCTCGAGCTAGAGAGACTTCGTGCGATCCGCCGTCGCGCAGAAAGAAGATACCGACGCACCAAGTCCATAGACGATCTACGAACAGCCCGGCGCTTCCAAAAGAAGATGCAACGCCGCATCGATAAATTAGAGGCCCAAAGATGGAAAAAATTTTGCGCGTCACTAGATCCTCGTAAACCGCTGGCTCAAATATGGAGAACTGTGCGAAGCCTACGCTGTGTTCCGGAACAGCGCTTTCCGTTCAAGGCCCTCGCACTCTTCCAGCGCCGACAAGAAATTGAGGTGGCAGAAGATTTCTGCGCTATGATTGTGGGCCCATCAATGTGCACAAGCATGCATACAATGCATGCATACGTGGCTTAGCTGACAGAAGAGAACTAGGGGTGGGGTTCCTTATTCATAAAAATATAGCTGGTAATATAGAGGAATACTATAGCATTAATGAGAGGGTGGTATGTATCGTAATTAAGTTTAATAAGAGGTACAAGATGAAGGTGGTACAGGCCTACGCGCCTACATCAAGCCATGATGATCAACTGGTTGAACGCTTCTACGAAGACGTAGAATCAGCAATGAGTAAGGTAAAGACACAGTATACTGTACTGATGGGCGACTTTAATGCAAAGGTAGGCAAGAAGCAGGCTGGAGATCATGCAGTTGGGGAATATGGCATCGGCTCTAGAAACGCCAGAGGGGAGTTACTAGTAGAATTCGCAGAACGCAACAATTTACGGATCTTGAATACCTTCTACAGAAAACGGGCTACTCGTAAGTGGACGTGGAGGAGTCCTAATGGCGAAACTAAAAATGAAATAGACTTCATAATGTGTGCACACCCGGGCATTGTACAGGATGTGGAAGTAGTTAACAAGATCCGATGCAGTGACCACAGAATGGTAAGATCTAGAATTCACCTAGACTTGAGGAAAGAACGGCAGAAACTGATACGCAAGAAGCCGATTAATGAACTAGCTCTGAGAGGGAAAGTACAGGAATTCAGAGTTTCACTTCAGAATAGGTACGCGGCTTTAACCGAGGAAATCGACCTTAGCGTTGACGCAATGAACAATAATCTGACTAGTATCATTAAGGAGTGTGCAGTGGAAGTCGGGGGTACAGTCGTTAGACAGGACACTGGTAAGCTATCCCAAGAGACGAAAAACCTCATTAAGAAACGTCAAACCATGAAAGCCTCAAATGCAACAGACAAAATAGAGCTGGCGGAGCTTTCCAAGTTAATCAATAGGCGTAAAGTAGCCGACATAAGAAAGTATAATATGGAGAGAATTGAGCATGCTCTAACGAACGGAAGAAGCCTCAAAGCTACGAAGACAAAACTGTGCATAGGCAAAAATCAGATGTATGCATTAAGGGACAAGGAAGGCAAAGTCACAACCAATATGGATAGAATAGTTGAGGTAGCGGAAGAGTTCTACAGAGATCTGTACAGCAGCCGAGACAGTCAGGATGATAACGTAAGAAGCAATAATAGCCCAGAGGAATCTGACATCCCACCAGTATTGACCGCAGAAGTAAAGAAAGCCCTAAAGGGAATGCAAAGAGGCAAAGCAGCTGGTGAGGATCAGGTAACATCAGACCTGTTGAAAGACGGCGGAGAGATTATGTTAGAAAAACTGGCCACCCTGTATACGAAGTGTCTCTCGACAGGGAGGATACCAGATTCTTGGAAGAATGCCAACATCATCTTGATCCATAAGAAAGGGGACGTCAAGGACCTGAAAAATTACAGGCCCATCAGCTTACTGTCCGTTGTCTACAAGCTATTTACAAAAGTAATTGCTAACAGAATTAATACGACATTAGAGTTCAATCAACCAAAGGACCAGGCAGGATTTCGTACAGGCTTCTCAACGACAGACCATATTCATACTATCAATCAGGTGATAGAGAAATGCGCGGAATACAACCAACCCCTATACATAGCCTTCATAGATTACGAGAAGGCATTTGATTCGGTGGAGACATCAGCAGTCATGCAGGCACTGCGGAATCAGGGCATCGACGAAGCCTATATAAACATAATGGAAGAAATCTACAGCGGATCCACAGCCACGATAGTCCTCCATAAAGAAAGCGATAGAATCCCAATAAAGAAGGGCGTACGACAGGGAGACACGATCTCTCCAATGCTATTCACCGCGTGTTTACAGGAGGTTTTCAGGGCCCTAGATTGGGAGGAGTTAGGGATAAGAGTTAATGGAGAGTATCTCAGTAACCTGCGATTCGCTGATGACATTGCATTGATGAGTAACGCGGGAGACGAATTACAGCTTATGATTACTGAACTGGATACGGAAAGTAGAAGAGTAGGTCTGAAAATTAATATGCATAAAACTAAAGTAATGTGGAACAATCTTGGCAGAGAACAGCGCTTTGCGATAGGTGGCGAGACACTGGAAGTTGTAAAGGAGTACGTCTACTTAGGACAGGTAGTAACCGCGGAGCCGAACCATGAGAGTGAAATAACTAGAAGAATAAGGATGGGATGGGGCTCATTCGGCAAGCATTATCAAATCATGAATGGTAGTCTACCACTATCCCTCAAGAGGAAGGTATATAACAGCTGCATCTTACCGGTACTTACCTACGGAGCAGAAACCTGGAGACTTACAAAGAGGGTTCAACTTAAACTGAGGACGACGCAGCGAGCGATGGAAAGGAAAATGATAGGTGTAACCTTAAGAGACAGGAAGAGAGCAGAGTGGGTCAGGGAACAAACGGGGGTTAAGGATATCATAGTTGAAATCAAGAAGAAGAAATGGATATGGGCCGGGCACGTAGCACGTCGACAGGATAACCGCTGGTCATTAAGGGTAACTGACTGGATTCCAAGAGATGGCAAACGCGTGAGGGGGAGACAGAAAATTAGGTGGGTAGATGAGATTAAGAAGTTTGCAGGTATAACGTGGCAGCAGAAAGCACAGGACCGGGTTGATTGGCGAAACATGGGAGAGGCCTTTGCCCTGCAGTGGGCGTAGACAGGCTGATGATGATGATGATGATGATGATGCATACAATGAACCGTGTTCCATACTCACGGGACACGCGCATGGATCTACCGTTCACTATACAGGAACTTGATGCGGCGCTCATCCTATGTAATCGGTCATCATCGCCTGGCCCGGACGACATATCCTACCGGATACTGTGCCACCTTGGTGAACGGGCACGAGATGCGCTTCTTAACATCTTCAACGAGTCCTGGCAAGCTGGTAAGGTTCCACAAGAATGGAAGATAAGCCGCTTGGTACCGCTTCTTAAGCCTGGCAAGTCTCCCCTAGAAATTACCTCTTACCGACCAATTGCGCTTTCAAGTTGAGTTGGAAAGGTAATGGAGCGAATGATCCTGGCCAGGCTTGAATACTACGGGATATACCCGAACGCCATGGCTGGTTTTCGACGTCACCGATGTTCCATCGACAACGTTATCGATCTTGTCACGCATGTCCAACATCAAAACACATGTAAACGACTATCTGTTGCCAAGGAGCGTACGATAATGTTCTTCATGACGCCATCCTCGATGCCATGGGGTCAGTGGGTCAGTGTGAACATTGAAGATGGTCCAACCTCCCAACATCCCACGCACCATGGAGTTCCGCAAGGTGGCGTCCTGAGTCCAACCCTCTTCAACCTCGTTCTCATTGGTCTGGTGGAACGACTACCGAGTGTGGTCAAGTTATCAATGTATGCTGATGACATCTGCGTCTGGGCATCTGGCGTTACACGGCCTCAGGTACGCGCAAGGCTTCAGAAAGCTGCGACATTGGTATCGGTGTGCCTCAGTGAACAAGGGCTGAAGATATCGCCAGCGAAATGCGCATTGATTGCTTTTAGCCGAAAGCCAATGAGACCATACCCTATATCTATCGACGGCCAAGTCATACCTTATGTCAGGACGCACAGATTTCTTGGCGTAATCATCGATAGGGACTTCTGCTGGAGTCCTCACGTGGCATACTTGAAGAAGCGCCTGACAGACATTGCAAACTTATTCAAGTATTTTGGAGGGAAAACCTGGGGGGACCTCAGTACATGCAATGATTTTCTTACATTGGTTTCTTGGAGGGCTATAACATCTGGCGGATTGTTCATTGCAAGGAGCCTAAGAACGAGATCAACATGACGTGGTCGTAGAGACTTGACGTTCCATTGCAGCACATAGGGACGGGGCTTTCGACGAGTGTTCATGGTGTTTTTAGTGAAGACCGTCGAGAACTGGAACGAGAGCCTCCAAAATGTGTTGTGCGGCTAATGCTGCAGGCGTTTGACGACCGGCTATGAGAGATCTGACGACGTTGATAATGCAAGCAAGATCAAGGAATGGAGTCAACGTGGGCGACAGACACCACCGGTAGTGCGCGTTATTCTTTGCTTGCACCCACCACCTATCCATTGCTAAGCAGCCACTCTGTGCTCACGGCCATGACTCTTGTGACTGTAATGGTGGTTGGCGGCCTTATCGTACTACAGTGTTCTGGTTCACATAGCGGCTGCTTCCCTACTTCATGAAAGTGGCCGGACGCATGACGCGGGTCACGGGACGCAGGACGCGGGACGGACACAGCCCCGAGCATAAGATGCTTCGCATCTAAAAAGGAAAATGAAAGCAGTGCATCATTCGCACCCGAAGCTTCGATCGTTTGAGGCTTCGAACTACGATAATTGTGATGGAGAGCACAAACTTCTCGATAAACGAAAGACTGCATGCAGAAGAACAGAAGCCAGCCGAAAGGGCTTTGTCCAACAAAACACGTTCTTCGTGCTCGCGTTCCTTTATGTTCCTTGGTGGAAGGGGAGTGGATGATTTGGCCGCCAGGGGCGCGGCTGCAGACACGAACCCGGTGCCCTCGCTCATTAGGCCTGTTGTGGCGTCTGACGCGAAACCGAGTGGTCACGCCTCGAGCCACGATGTCCAATAGCAGGAGGAAGGCCTCAATATTGTTAAAACACAGACAAGGGAAGCTTCCCTCGACAGCAGCGAGCTTTTTCCGCTTCTGCAGCACTTTCTGTAATGGTCGGCTTTCTTTGCTTGTTTTCGGGTCGCTCTCCGCTGCGACCTCGCTTCCCGATCTTGACTTCTTGGAAGGCTTTCGAGAAGGGTGCACGCAAGCAGGGAAAATGCATTGACCCCTGCTGATCATTCTGGCAGGCCGATTTCACAGCTCAAGCACGCACTGTTTTCTCCTTTTCTGTTACGTTGGCTACATGTGCTTCGCAATGGCTCGAGATGGTGCGCTGTTGCGCTGGCGGGCTCCCATTCAGCCCGCGAGCACGTCATGACGGTGCCTTATGTAGGTGGATGATTGTGTTTGAAGAGCAGCGCTGAAAGTGAGAAAAAAAATTCGCCGCGTATCTGCGCGCTTCGCTGCAAATGTCGTCGAAAGACCATAGTCTTCTGCCGGCTCCGGTTCTATTCCAAACTATTCCAAGTCGTTCTTTTAAGGCTCCTGCTCTACTGTGTAAAGTTATGTCGATTATGTGATCATAAGGCTTCGATCACACTTGATAGTTTATTTCATTTCTGCTTGGTTTGTTATTCTGTAATGATTTTTGATTGCTATTGGCCTGTTTCTTGAACCAACGATCATTTTTAAGTATTATTGACCGTAGCCTATAGCGAGTAACCACCGTTACATGTAGCTTGAAGGAAAATAACACTAATTGCATTTACCAATGTAAAGAGCAATTTTACATAATTTTACTTGAGTGGCAACCGCGTAGACTCAGATGCACAAGATTCATATTTGTGGGAGGTTTTTGGTGTTTAACTGTTGAATAAAAGACGGCAAAGACCGCGTGAAATAAACTACGCCTGAATAAAGTTATTGATGAAGTCTTTGATGTGTGGCGCTCATACATGCTGCAGTTATGGCTAACCAACCTCCTGCAAAACAAAATTTCTCAGCGAACGAAGGTTAAACGAATGCAGAGAGGTCACCCACGGCTGTGCCCGGTTGGCTACCCTACACTAGGAAAGGAGAATAAAAAAAGTTTTGAGAGGAGAATGTCATTGTTTGATACTGTACTAGCTTTCGGTTTTGGTTATTATCACGTGGTCGTGAATGTGAAGAAAACGCAGCCGGGGCTTGTGACAATGCAAGTTTTTAATGGTGACGTTGGAGTGAAGAAAGAAAAAAAAGTCATATTACAAGCAATACACGCTGATAGCAGCAAGCACGGTCGTTAGCCAGCACTCAACTCAATAGCGGTAAGGTGCGTCGGCATTAATACGTGTGGAATCGTCGCTTCGAGCCTTATGATTCGTGGCCGCGCTTGTTATCGAAGGACCTATTACGTTGCGCACTCAAGCTTATTAGAAAAATTTAAAATAATCGGGCATGTTCGACATGGCGGTGTGGCGCGCGCAAGGTAGTGGTTGTATGTGTAAAATGCCGTTACCTGAATATAGAACAAGAAGCGTGCGTACCAACATATATTTCTGTCCTTGTTTTTATTTCCTTGGCGGGGGGGGGGGGGGGGCTTCACAAAAATATTTTACATTTACTAATCCACAGGTAACCGGCGCTGTAGGAAGAGACAGTGCGAACAGCGATTGCGTGCTGAGTTGCTTTGCAACTATTCAATCTATATGAATCATTACTGGAGTACATAGTCGAATACGCACGTTCGAATAGGCCAGCCTATACGCAAGCAGCCAGCATATCTGCCATCCGGATATATGCATTCCTTACATACAGGCGCGAGAGAAAAAAAAAATACACCGTCTCCCACTAAAGGGAACCATGAGGGGATGCGAATCAGCATTGGGGGGTGCACACCAAGTTTTCGTTTACGTTCACTCGGCCGTCGAAGCCAAGCGTCGGCGTCGAACTACCGCTTCCGCTACAGAGAGACAACGCGAGTCTGCGGCGAGGGTAGCGAGGCTTTCGAGACAACTGCAGCGACCGGCAACCGACGGAACGACCGCGTGACTCAAGCGAGACTTCCTCGACCGAGCTCACGCGCTTATACGAAACGTTGGAGGGAGAAGAGGGAGTGGGTTTACAGGCTGCAGCGGGCGGAGGAGAGGAGAGAAGGCGACCGAACGCCTGCGTAAACGCCGCGTAAAGGAGGAGAGTGCGCGGCTCCAGCGGCTGCAGCGCAGGGGAGGAGGAGAGAAGGTGACCGAACACCTGCGTAAAGGAGCAGAGTGGGAGAGAGAGTAGGCGCATGCGCAGTAAGGTTGGTCAGGACGCACACCACCACCGCATTGAACTCCCATCTAAGCTGCTTTGCATCTAAAATGCAGGTGCGAGAGAAAAGTATCCGTAGAACGCAAGAGAGGTGTTTGTGCTAGTCCAACAGAAGACTTATTGTTTACGTCGGCAAGGAAATGTGGAGTGCTTGCTGAAACCAACCCATGCAGTTTGAAGGTTGCAACAGACAGCGCAAGGGGTGTTTGTGTTTTCTATTTCTGTGCTGTGGCGCAAATGTCGGCACGCCTTACTTTTTTTTGAGGTTGACTGCCTAGGAACTTGCTCAATCTGCTGTCGCACAAACTTTGCAGCGCGGCTTCATAGGCTATTAACTTAAAAAGCCGATCCCTGTGGCTGCGCTCTTAAAATTGAAAAAAAAAGTCCCTCCACGTGCCTAGGAGGAGCGCATAGCCTGGTGTTAATTTGCCGTCTTCGAGAAGTTATACTCTTCGAGAGCACAGCCACATCTCTGTAGCGCATATGCTTTGCGGAGATACTTTTTTTTTTTGCAGCTGGCTTTTCTGCAACGGTATTTTCCGGAATTACTTTTCTTGAAAGAGATAGAGTTTTTAGTGAGTTCATCATCATCCCCGGTTAGAAATGTTACAATCCTCTTCGTGGGTATCAGTATCGTGGATTTGCATGTGTTGGGTTTTAGAAATTAGCAAACGCTGAAACGAGATAGAGGAAAGGCATAGGGGATGCATAAGGAATAGACGAACGCAGTTGAAAGGCACTACTGTGTGTGTGTGTTTTTCGCCAATCCTTGTGTGTTGCGCAGTTTCTACATTAATTAATAGAAAGAGAATACATACTCAGGTGTCTTTGTTAGTCTCATAGCATTATCACTGTTTTTAATGCAATAATACTGCCGCATTTGATCATATCCGTCGTTTGTGCCATTATGATGCATATATCATGTATGTTATTATCTGTCATAGATGTTCTGTCATGTATATATGCGTTATCCAAACCGGTAATGATTGCGTTTCGAAAGATACGGTATTGTGTTGGCAACATCACGCGGTCTGCTCTGGATGCACAAACGGCGAATAGCGACATAGTATGCCTGACTTAGGAAACTACCCTTTTAAATTTGTGAATGCAGCTAACACAATAGCATTCATTCATTCATTCATTCGTTCAACCGTTCGAGGATTTTTACTGGGCAGGTCATCGAGTTAATGTTTGTCTCTTTTGCACCTGTCACTACAATGATGTAGTGACATTTTTTTATCTTTCTGTAGTGACAGAAAGATAAAAAAAATAATCAATTCCATGCCCATAATGGAAGTCATAGACCTGATCGCGCCACATCCTTAAGCAGGCTTATGTGTTCATCATCCCTCCGAACTCCATGTTGGCTCAAACAGTAAATGACCTTATTTTTGAGAATTTTGTACATATAATTTGCACAGCAGAGTGAACAATGAACATAGTGTGCATTTCCCCTGATTTCTTGCGCCCATTTTACTTTAAGCACCCCAGCGAAGCGCTAGAACGCTATACAACTTCGAGACGTATAGAAGCACCGCAAAAGGCGAAGTGAACTGCGTGCATTTTAGAAATTTCGAGAACTAGCTATGTATTTTGTGTTCCTACGCGCACCCCTCCTTCATTTATTCTTTAAGAAGATCTTCCCTCATATGAATAGAAGGTCTGTTGTATTATGCATGGTGCACACCATACCTGGCAGTATCTTGCGACGCAGTGTTTCAGGTCCACTTTTAGGTTAGAAAGAAATATGCATTCGCTGTAACCCACTGCATGCCCCCCCTTTTTTTTCATGCATTGCACATTTGGTATTGCAGCGAAACGTAAAGTACACTTCCCACAGTAAAAAAAAAAACAAAGATAAAAAGGACGCTGAAAACTTCAACACAGAATACAGCCGGCAAGCCAAAGGAACCGTTTCTTTCCAACTGCCTTTTTCTAATCCGCGCTTATGACCACTACGAAGTCAACGCCAGAACTTGGATACGAATGAAAGTACTCGGCTGATGGTATGATGCAGTCTTTTGTTCTTTCTGATGGAATATATGCACTTTGTTTACACTTTAACATCACGTGCCAAGTTGTTAGTATATTCTAATATTTACTGGTTCAGGCGCTGTTGGCTATTTGCCAGAATTGGTGAGAACATGCGTGAGTTTTTTTTATTCCTAAAAGTTACTGCTGCTTGGTTTGGAAACTAAACAGCAAACAATATAACTAATAAATGAGGCATTGCAGTAGGCAGAAATGTTCCTGCTGTGATACCGGAGAAAAGAAAAATTAATAAAAAGTATGTGAATCACCCTCTGGGATGAAATTTGAATTCTCACATGCGCCTACATTCTGCACATTGGTAACATTGTGCAAAAATATAAGTTGCAAAATATAAATGCCTTCACCAGTGCAGCTTTATATGCAGTTCGATGGAGGTTCGTCATTTCAAATTGGAAGTTTTAGTGACGACGAGGTGTTTTGCTCGACGCCTAAGTTCTCTTGCTATACCTCATACCAAAATCAGGACATGTCATCACTACGAAGAATAACTTGGCATTACGCAAAATAATGCATATGAAGCATCACAAAAAAAAAAGCTGGAGCTAAGATGGGTGCAGTTATTAGAGCAGTGAGCAATAATTGATATCATTTTGTTATGTTTGGTTTACTAATTCTAGTAACTTCCCTTACAAAAATAGTAGAGATCTTGGACACCGTGATCTTCCTTGGGGCAGTATATGTGATGCACAAGATGAAAGTCGACACCCACTAAAAGTAGTTGTGGATATTCTGCTCACTGTGCTTCAAAGAAGTGCGCTGCATAGAAGCAGCTGCCAGAGTTGATGGTTACGCTTAATCCACAGGACATGTCATCCTAAACTTTGATTACATTGTATCCAAAATGCTGCACCTAATTTTAATTTCTTTCTTTGTGGACTTTCATGCAGAAACACAATAATACTGCTCTTTAGCAACGCTTAGATTGACAAGTTCTGGGTTGAAGTGCAGCCAACTGGCACTTTTTTGGCAACACTTTTTTCTGACCCGAAGTAATGTCATTCTGAACACTTCCAATCGTATTTGCTGAAGCACACAGAGTGTCCCTGGTACTTTATATTTTTATTGAATAATTGAGATGTTATTCCTCATCATTGTTGCCTGTCAACAACTACTGCGAAAATACAGAAAGAGCCGGAACATCTTCAATGTTTGGGCAACCCTTGCTTAAAATTTAACATCAGCGCTCTTCGTGGGAGAAGTCATGAGTAATTCCGCGAAGCCTGTGATTAAAGAAATGATTGCGGAACACATTCGATAGCTCCTACGGAGAATCTCCCGCCTACAGGCAGCCAGAATTTCCACGCCGCTTCAGGATCATGGCCTCGCCTAAAAAATGACTGCGCAGCCTATTGATTCCCACTGCACTAAGCCTCGCGTGTGTGCCTTCATGTTTCTTCAAGAACGACAGGGTACTCCTACTTGCTCTCTCAGCGTCTCTGAGTTATACGGGCCACATAGGCCAAGGAATACTGCGTTGCTTGCTTATTGACTTGATGAATTCTGCAAGGCGCGCGCTTTTCGCCAAATCGTTCTGAGCCTTTCTGCACATACACACGCGCTTCAGTGGCCGGATCTGCTCTCATTCTTCACAAGTTTTGAAATCATTTTTTTTACGTTCGAAAACAAACTTATTTCTCTCGCACATAGGGTGTCGTAATCGCATTCCTTGCTTTTTGGATACCTGCGAACACCATCTTCGAAGAACCAGCGTAATATACACGATACACATGCTAGCAATTTTCCTCTTTTATTTGCGCTCGAAATTCTGATCTCTGAAAGCGAGGCGTGCGCTGATAGCAGCGCTGTTCATGTTTGCCACTGACTCATCGTCCACGTATACATCGATGGTCGACTTTTCTTTTGAGCGGGGATCTCGAACTTGCTCTATGCGCTTAGGAAGTGAAGGGTTCACCTTCATGACAAGGCTGTTCACAACCGAAATGGATGAGTCGCCACGGTCCACCATAAACGGGTGTGCGCTGCAAGAATTGGGCAAGTCCCGCAACTCGCAACCGATCTATACTATGCATATTATGGGTTAAAGGTTTGTCGTTGCTGTCTAAAACATTATGTTTGGCTTAGAAGCGATGTCAGAATCCCCGATGAAATTTATTAAGTCCCTCAAGTTCCTTTCTAAAACCAGGGACACAAACGTGCACCTTAAACGGTAAGACTCAGACACAACAAGTAGTGGCGATCCGTGCAGAAAAAATTATCCTCTTTCTCGAATTCTCAGCCTTTATTTTGGGCGAAAGGAAAAAAGTTAATCTATGTGATGTTGCAGGAAATTTCAGGATTGGTTAAATTCACAAATCAGGATATTGTCACGTAAGTGACGGTGAGCTGGCCGGCGCCTTGTCAGACAGAAACGAAGGCTACGTCGAAGTAAACTTAATGAGTTTATTTGGCGAACTGGTGCCTTAAAGTAACTAAAGAACGCACTCCAGGACGGTAGCAACCGCGTGGCCGCCCTGCAGGAGACAGACTGCTCCGGTGGCGGATACCGTTATCACTTATCTTGTTCTTTCGTCGCAACGCAGTCTGGCCTCACATGGGCGAACGGCTTCGCTTGATAACATAGAAGAAAGATGAAGTTGATAAAGGAGCGGGCAGCAGCGTATCGTCCCGCTTCTTGTCGACGCACGTGGCATCCCCCCCCCCCCCCCGGGAAAAAGAGCATCGTCTCGATGCTAAAACAAGGCACTAGAAAGGAAGCAAGAAAATTGCTATTGGCGTTTGCCGTACCCTCGAAGACTTTGAAAAACATTCGGCATATTGTGAGAGGATACGACGTAGCTTCTCTTGCTTTTCCTGTGGCAGGTTGGGGTTAACGTCGAAGCTCGCATCCTGAGCAACCGCCGATGATGTTTCGTGGCCTGAGTCGGAGAGAGCAAAGGCATCGCTTACATCGGCGAAGCCTTCCAAGAGAGCGACCGTCGTGCCTTTGTTGAGGTGCTTGTGTTCCGCGCCGAAATTAGTTATAAGCACACTTGCTCTACCCAGGCGTAGCTGGACTACCCCCCATGCGACGCAAACTTGACGATTGAGAAGCAGTTGCACGTTGGCTTCGACGATTGCATCGCCGCTTGATAACGTCTCGGTTCCAACAAGTGCCATGACGCTAGCTTTCAGCGGGATGCTCACTTGATCGTTCAGGATGGACAATGCCGCGCGCTCATGATGATTTTGCGCCGTTTGTCCCGCAGACAAACGGCCTCACGGAGCGTTTGAATAAGACCCTCGCCGACATGCTCGTCATGTATGTCGATGTCGAGCACAAGACTTGGGACGAAATTCTCCCTTACGTCACGTTCGCGTACAACACCGCACCACAGGAGACAACGCAGATGACACCCTTCGAGCTTGTCTTCGGCCGCCCAGTCACGACCATGCTGGATGCGATGTTGCCGCACGTCGACGACGGGGGAATTCATGCTGATGTCGCTGGCTTCCTTCAACGCGCCGAGGAAGCCCGCCAGCTCGCTCGAGCACGCATAAAGGAGCGGGCAGCAGCTTATCGTCCCGCTTCTTGTAGACGCACGTGGCAATATATACAAAGTGGCTATGGCACGCCCAGGACACTTCGACTAGTTTCGGCACAAATTTTACATAAGTGGCTTGACCTTTCCAACCTACTCATCAATAAAGTAAAGTGATGCAAATATATGTAGAAATAAAATGTGCCCCTGGCCATTTCCTGTTTTAACAGCCTATATATTTCCGTAATCGTTTCATTCCTTGTGCCGACAGGCTGCGCTTTCGCTCTTATCTATTCTGCTGCCATTCCGTTCCTCTGCTGTTGCGGCGTTCATCGTGTGCACGGGTAGAATTTTTGTTGTATGCGTTAAAGGTGAGAAATATTGTTGTCGGTGAGTGCGAACGCGCTGAAATGTCACAAAAACTACGGAAAGGACACAAGGCGGACTGCCTGCTTTTTCGTGGGAAAACTCCGGAAGGAACAGCACAGTGACATTTTTCGGTCGACAAGTAAGCACAACTTTTATTCGGTCGTTACGAAGAAGAAAGCGCTATTCTTGTCAAAAAAATCTACTGGGCGAACCGGAAAATTTTCCGCTGTTGCATTGCAGTGTTTTTTTTTTTTATTTTCGTTTGGCACCGACCATTTTTCGGCAATGTTGTAAGCGTGTACAGCTACTTGTCGACGGTTTATCGTGAACTGGTTGATGCCAGCTGACGCGAAGACAGAAATTTAGCATCGCCGTCAGTTTGTGTGTGTTAGTGATAGCTCTTATTTAATCTTTTTCCACGAGAAGAATGCTTGCAAATTGTTTTCGCTGAATGTGCTTAAACACTTGTTCGACGAACTGGTTTGGCTTTAGAGCATTCCCAAGTCCAGTTTAATGTAGTGGCATTACTCTCTTTGTAGGTTCATTAAAACGAAAGAAGCCTCCAAAATCACTTACGCTGCAGTGACTGCTCGCATTCCGTGTTACAAGAAGTTCGAGTTGCCTGCGCGACGGCAGAGCTTCGCTTCGCTTTTCTACATTTGCTAGGACACATTTTTTTGTGTGCTCTTCGACGTTACAGTGTTCCCTTCTCTTTTACGCGCTGTTTATTGATTTCCATGATCACATTCTATTTTCTAGGTACTCCCTTTCCTAGCTTAATGTTACTTATTTTGCCCTTATTTACAAAAGGTGATACTACAACAGCCGGCTCCATATTACATAAATCGCCGTCTACTCTCTGTAGAATGCGATCATTTGTACTTACTATACGATATACACAGATATACGCTACTGTGGCATGCATTGAATGTCTTTGATTTTGATGCGTTGCTATTAAAATCAATGAATAAACTACATTTTCCGACTACTCCTTAACTTTGCCGAAAAATGTTTTATGCTTCAGGGCGTGCTTGCTCGCGCGTATCGAAATGAGAAACATTTCCAAACAAATGTTTTGTGCACATGCTGATGTTTCAAGAAAATGAGCAACCGAAAGCTGCCGAAAACATGTGCAGCTGCAACACAGTCTGAAAAGAAATGTGCAAGCGGTGTTTCTTTCCGTTTGTGGCATACAAGATAGTCGCGCGCTCGTGGAGCGCATAACCGATGATAAACGGCATGGCGTTTCCTCCTCTCGCAATAACGAAAGCGTTTCCAAAGCAGCAGCAGTTACTTTTTTTTTTGAAAGTTTCGCCTACCAAACACCCGGGTACAATTTGGCGCTAGTGACACAATTCCCGTTTACCTGGGGGTTATAGCATCTGACCTAGCCCTGGTCTTAGCGCGCTTTCGACTTCAGAAATTTGTTTTGGAGCATGTGGCACACAAGCATATGATGATTTGCAGCGCAAAAAGAAGCCTCGAGATGTTTTAATGATATTTATATAGAGCCATTTCTAGTTCACTGCAGGTGTTAGACTCGAAGGCCACTGTGACCAATGTACTTAAAGCACATGAGCTAAGAAAGATATGCTTTTGTTGTGCAGGAGCGTGGATGCTATTCATGATCTCAGTAGTCGTAAACATGTCAAGCACATGCATTTATAGTATGTATGTGTGTGTGTGCGCGCGCGCATTACTACTATTGCGCAGATAAATATGGTGGAAATTTTGTCAACGTATACAGGAAAAAATTCCCGTAATAGGGAAATTTTATGTATCGGAATGCGAATTCTTCGGCGTAGTACGGAACATCACTCTACCACTTCTTCAAACATATCAGCAAAGTAATGGTGCCTTAGTGGACCGGTGGCGAGTAAAGCAGTAAAGAGTAATAATTTTGCTAATGGACACGTCGGCGCACACTGCATGTTTGGCTCCTCCCCAAGATTCATGTTTGTGGAGCTGAAGCACCCTTCCCTACATTCCCTACACACTCCTTCGTTTCCTTCAAATTCTTCAAACAACGGCGCCTGGAGCGTCCCCCAGGCATTTCCACCAGTGCCGTAGCGTTCGGCGCAATCTTTCTTGTGCGAGCTCCTGTCTCGGTCCTCCTGCCCACAACAATCTACTCCATTTGTACTTCTCTTCTATCACTTGCGGAGCAAGTAGACATGTGGGTTTTAGGAGCGAAGCATCTTAAGAGTGAGGCTTGTCCGTCCGGGGTGTCCGTTGTGACGAGGAGATGCCTACATGAGGCACAAAAAAAGGTTTAACAATAAACTAATATGAATCATAATTGTGACAAAATAATATAAATCACCTACAAGCACAAACCCCTTATAATAATGGGTGACTTCAACGTACACATTCTGGACCTTAGGACCAAGCTTTTTCGTCGACTCTTTATGTCACTTTATGTCAATCAGTTTATATTATATGGGGCAACGCAAGGGTAACGTACGGTTACGCAACCATACGATACCCAGAGATTCGCCCACTCCTCATGATTCACTTCGTGGAGATGTGTAATTTGTTTAACAAAGATTCTTCACTTCCACACTGAAGGTGAATTTTTTTATACAATTTCGCTTTTCGAACACAGGTTGGTTCCTTTCAAGGCAAGGAAAACATAACTTAGTTCTGTTAAAATTGATAAAATGCTATGTCAGATCAATCAGTCAAAATTTTAGGTTCAGTAAACTTAAGATCAGAGTTGCTTCACTGTTTACCAATCAGTGTTTCGCACAAACCGCTTTTAGTACAAGCATTTCAATTTCGTAAATGGCTCACACAACTCTTCTATATATTATTTCTGCGAATGTTCCTTCTAAAACCAGTAAAGGAACAATTTGCGGAGTGCATTTCTATGCTCGTGAAAACTTGAGTCGTTTTGTGGGATTCATTTCTTTCGAAATTATATTCACCTTCACAGGTTAGAGGAGATAATGGCGGGACATCAGGACGGAACGTTCGTTTTGCCACTTGCTACAAAAGAAAAAACGCCAGAAAATGCAAATCTCCAGAAGAAAGGCGGCCCAGATGATTATCCTGTCGGAAAAGTCTTGCCGCTACCCATTGGCCAAGTTGTTGCACCGCCACCCAGTCCTCGATTTCTGCACATCTTCGGTATATTTCCCTTCCTGTTCAAATGAACTTTCACAACCTTCCAGAGGAGCGTAAGAATATCGAGCACTTGGAAAATTTGTCCCGACGCTGGTCGAGTGCATTCGCAGAAAACGTGAAAATAATTTGGGGGTCGAGTCACAGAACTCAGAGACACGCCAAGTTCCGGCGCATATACAGAAAGGGCATCGAGACTACGCCATTGCAGTTTATGTTTCAGCAATGTTTGAAACGCTCTTGCCATGCAAGGGCAAGTTCTATTCAGCGCTAGGCTGAAGATAAATTGCGCTCGAAAGAGAGAGCACAAGTGTAATTTAATTACAGGCATGGGTGTGTTCTCTTCTCGTTGTACTACTGTTCTTAGATTTCACCCGAGCGGCGCCTGGTGACACGATCCGCACGAGGCGACAAACGAGCTAAGTTAAAAGGAGGTCGTCCCAGACTCAACGCAAGCGACGTCTCTGCCTTCTACGTGTATACGGGTTTAACGGAATAGGATGGCAGAATAACGACTTTTCTTTTTTGCGTCGTGGAAATCTAAAATGGTCGTGGAAAGCTTAAGGACGTTTTCTGCATAACGGCGCACTATCGTGCGACGCGACCCTTTTAACTTCAGCAACAGCCAAAAGAATGCTCTCCGGCAAAGTGGTCATGTGACACTGCATATTAAAGAAAGGCCCGCATATTTATAAGCTAAATGCTAACCGCTTACGTGCCAAAGAAAGCTCTAACATGTTAGTATAAAGCGTATGGTAGGGCAAATCACTACCTGTAGAAGGGAGGGAGGGGACGCTAGGGAATAGTACAAAGTGACACCGTTAGTACGATTACGAAGGTGGTATTACGATCACAAAAACTAGGGACCTACGAATTCTTTAACAGTAACATTACCTCTAGATGGTTTGTATCTGCACTGCACATTTCCACATTAGGTCCGTTCTATTAGAGTTGCAGCAGATCCAATAACAAAGCGCAACTGGATGATGTTGTGTTGCACTCAATCATTAACGGCAATAACATGATGTAGCTATCATGGTAACTGTACATTTAAGTGACAAGTTCATCTGACAATGCACGTGTGAACTAACTGTAAACGGAAACCCATATGCCTGGTGTCATAGAACATCAAGGCTCGTGCGTACGTGAGATCTGCTGTAACAGAAAGTTAAAGGCTATTTGTGGCCCTACTTTGTGGTAGCGCGCATTTTGCCGGTAAGCAGCCATATAATTTTTAAAAAAAATGTAGGATTTGAACCACGTTTCTGACACTTTATTGTTTGCATACATGCGTGCCGTGACGTAGCACAGATCTGCTATTACAACATAATGAAAAAATAATATAGTTTGTCTAAATTCTGCATCATATATGATCAATCACCGCTTAATATGCTGGGAGCGTTGGAGGTACCAGCCTTTTTTAACATGACTCCTGTGAACCTGCGTGCTATATGCTGAGCACAAATTGACACACCATCAGCTGTTAGCTGACTAAATGTTAACACTTTGGCATGTATAACAATGATTCCGTTGTGAAAACTCACTCCGTAAATCCATGTGCGCTTTCTTCCCTGGTTGACAAATAGAGTGTGAACATTCTCCTGTGTGAGGCAATAAAGAAAAAAAAGTTGAGCACACATTCTTGAAGGTTGTCATAGACACTACATTCACAAGTTTGGTTTTGTGCAATATATTAATTTAATTAATAAATAAATGTGCGCATAGCATGTCTGCTAATTGTACAATAACTACTACAAATTTATGGCACGAATATATATTTGCAGCACTTGTGGAAATACTAATATCCACACTACTCAAAAATGTAATTCTGACCGAAATCTTCTTTCCTAATAATCAGGTACATATATCTGCGAAACAATTACAAATGAGGTACATACATCTTCGAAACAGTTAAAAACAATAAGACAGTCTCTCTGGTTAGTACCGACACTATTTACTACATTTACTAGCGCTCGTTAGTAAAGAAATGTCGCGAAGGCACTAGAAGACGCTTGAATCAGGTAAACATATACATTTGCCAACTATTTGCTAACTTTTTAAGTGTGTAAGTTGTCGCCCCAATAATTGGTAAGGTAGCTTTCATATCAGGCTATTATTTTCGAACAAGGACTTAGTATAAGACATTGAGGTAGCTTGCTATTATACAAATTGAGAATGCGAAAAAAAGAAGAAAAAAAATGAATTGAGGCAAGGTATTTGTCTCACTCCTCCACCAGCTAGTGCAGTGCTTAACAAAACCAAACACCACCAACTATTCCGGTAACATAACTTATTGTAGCTTGGTTTATGTTACCGTCCTGCCATTAGCGCTAACTAATAAGTAAATGCTCATCCAATAAGACTTCCTTTTGATCGAGTTGGTAGTGAATAATATAAAAAAGGAGATAAAGAAATATTAGCAAAAGAGTGCCCTGTCTACTGTTTTCTTCTCAGTGTGTTAAAATCTATTTACTTCCTCATATGCTCTTAAAATTTTTAACTTCTGCCGTTTACACACATAACAAGTCAAATGAAGGAATCATGCTGGACTGCCTAGCGTACTTTGTGCATATACGACGATCTGGGGATGCGTGCGCTGGATATATTACCAAAATTGAAGGACACTTTGTACATTCTAAGTGTGTTCGGCGAAAGCGTGTGGCCGTTCCACTGACTATGCCATGTCTTTTTTCTTTTACACTCTCAGTGGGATAACACACAAAGCGAATGTGTGCGTGTTTTCTTTTTTAATTTTTTACCGCGAGTAGCAGCGAGGCGCCAGACTAATCTTCCTCCGTTCGCATGCGTTAGTATTTTCTCGAGCTTTGTGCATCGTGCAAACGCCATAGCGTTCCAGCGCTTAAATTGACGGGCCCTTTGTAAATTAGAAAGTGTATTGAATTGAACGCCTGTGTCCGTGAACGCCTGTGTCCATTGAGACGGCGTCGGTCAGAATGATTGCAAACGCTAGGCACAGCGAAGCTACGCAAGTAAAGAGCGAGCGCTGTAGAGTCCGACGCGACCGGCGTCCGTTTGCGCATCCCGGCGGCCACCTGGCTCCGTGCCAGAGCTCGGATGGACGAGACGGACAGACATGGACGGACGGACGGACGGACGGACTGACAGACAGACAGACAGACAGACAGACAGACAGACAGACAGACAGACAGACAGACGGACGGACGGACGGACGGATGGATGGACGGACGGACGGACGGACGGACGGACAGATACACAGACAGACAGACAGACAGACGGATGGACGGACGGACAGACAGAGGGACGGACAGACAGACAGACGGACGGGCGGACGAACGGGCGGACGGACAGACACACAGACAGACAGAGGGACGGACACACGGATGGACAGACGGACGGACAGACGGACGGACGGACGGACGAACACCGGACGGACACCGGACAGACGGACGGACACCGGACGGACAGACGGATGGACACACACACGGACGAACGGACGGACGGACAGACGGACCGACGGACGGACGGACACCGGACGGACACCGGACGGACGGACGGACGGACAGGCGGACGGACAGGCGGACGGACGGACGGACACCGGGCGGACGGACGGACGGACGGACGGACGGACGGACGGACACCGGACGGACGGACACCGGACGGACGTCAGCATGAGACATTAAAGGCTTTCGCCTTAATATTATGGCGTGAAGGGAACACGCATGCAGTACATGGCTGCATAGAAAGCCTTCCTCATTATCACAGTGCCAGCCTCATCATCATCATCATCATCATCATCAGCCTGTCTACGCCCACTGCAGGACAAAGGCCTCTCCCATGTTTCGCCAATCAACCCGGTCCTGTGCTTTCTGCTGCCACGTTATACCTGCAAACTTCTTAATCTCATCTACCCACCTAATTTTCTGTCTCCCCCTCACGCGTTTGCCATCTCTTGGGATCCAGTCAGTTACCCTTAATGACCAGCGGTTATCCTGCCGACGTGCTACGTGCCCGGCCCATATCCATTTCTTCTTCTTGATTTCAACTATGATATCCTTAACCCCCCGTTTGTTCCCTGACCCACTCTGCTCTCTTCCTGTCTCTTAAGGTTACACCTATCATTTTCCTTTCCATCGCTCGCTGCGTCGTCCTAAGTTTAAGTTGAACCCTCTTTGTAAGTCTCCAGGTTTCTGCTCCGTAGGTAAGTACCGGTAAGATGCAGCTGTTATATACCTTCCTCTTGAGGGATAGTGGTAGGCTACCATTCATGATTTGATAATGCTTGCCGAATGTGCTCCATCCCATCCTTATTCTTCTAGTTACTTCACTCTCATGG
Source organism: Rhipicephalus appendiculatus (assembly GCA_030522465.1). Taxonomy (NCBI): domain Eukaryota; kingdom Metazoa; phylum Arthropoda; class Arachnida; order Ixodida; family Ixodidae; genus Rhipicephalus; species Rhipicephalus appendiculatus. The sequence goes on from JALIZH010011298.1 coordinate 58,189, forward strand.
TTCGGCTCCGCGGTTACTACCTGTCCTAAGTAGACGTACTCCTTTACAACTTCCATAGGTGTGCGCAGGAATGGAATTCCTCGTTTGTGGCGCGCCCCCCTGCGATGGTGGTTTTTAAATCCCGCTTTTCAAAGGCCAGTTAAATAGGTAAAAGACTTAGACGCCTCATCAAACGCGAAAATTCAGCGTCGTCCCACGGCGTCGGCGCCAACAGGAGTAATGCAAAAAATCTTGTAACATTTTTACCATAGGACGTTGTCATGACGTCAAATATGAAAAAAAATGTTGCAGTGGCTTAGCTCGGCTATGCCAGGATATACGTAGCGTTAGCAAAGGTTCAGCTGATTATTTTTAGCTTTCCTGATTGTCTAGATTGTCTAGGATTAGCTTGATTATCATGATTACTGCTGCTCCAATGACACACAAACACGGTATACATATTTTGTGGCACATGTATATTTTGCTCAACGTCAGCTTGCTTCTCTATTGCCACAAAGACGGCTTGGTGATCAGTGAAGTAACACGCTGCCGTCTCTATGGCCCCAACACACTATTCTGTTCATTCTTCCTACCCTCAACCGCTAATTGCCAGGCAACTACTTCGGGATCCGATGAGTCACGCTTCTCCGCTCTTCTGCGCCGTTGAGCAGCATTTGCGCTCTCCTTCTCCATGGCTATACCACACTGGCAAACGCCAGTCAGAAGCGCAGCGGCTCCATCGCAGTGGCAGACGGCGACTGCACAGCGAAGGCGAATAGCTGCGCGCGCGCGTCGGCGCCAGTGCGTCTACCACGCCTACGACGTCACTCCTCTGGAATGCGCAGACCAGCGGCGGTGAGTTGCGCGCGGCGGCGGCGGAGTGCGCGGGAGATGCTGGCTCCGGTCCGCCAGCTGTGTGACATCACTGATCCTCGCGCATGCGCAGCACGGCTCTTGATGTGCCGCGCGAAACGGGTTTGGCTAGGCCAGTGTAGCTAACGCTACAAAACTTTCTCATCTCCCGCTAAAGGGAACCATGTGTGGATGCGAAGCAGCGGGGAGATGGTTAGCTTGAGCGGGAGAAACGTCGCCGCTCTCGTTTCGCGGCAGCGGCCCGGGCGCTCATCGCGGCGCTGCACAGGAGAGAGAATGAGGCGCGCGCGCTCCGTCATTTTCATATCGTGGAACTGCCGTGGCGCCACCAGCGGAGTATGCAGCTGTCGCACCACCTGTCGTGCGCGGAGCTCCGTAGAGGATTTCTCGAGGAGAAAACAGGGGGGGGACCGTAGGAGAGGACAGAGAGGGGGGAGGGGACGCGTATGAGTTGTGGGGTTGTGGGACGTGGGCGCCGCTCCGTAGAGTAGAGGATTCCTAGAGGAGAGAACGGCGGGGACCGTAGGAGAGGAGAGAGAGAGGGGGGAGGGGACGCGCATGCGCTCTGGGGGTGTGGTACGCGGGAAGAAGGGACGGACAAAGCCGCCGCAAGCACATGCAAGCATGATCAAGGAATGGAGTGAACGGGATGCGGGCGCCGCTCCGTAGAGTAGAGGATTCCTAGAGGAGAGAAGGGGGGGGGGGGCGTTGGAGAGGAGAGAGAGGGGGTGTGGGACGCTGGACGCGGGAAGGAGGAACGCACAAAGCCTGCGCAAACGCATGCAAGTAAGATCAAGGAATGGAGTAAACGTGGGAGACAGCCACCACCGGTTCTGCGTGTTATTCTTTGCTTGCATCCACCACTAGCATTGCTAGGCAGCCACTCTGTGCTCTCAGCTATGACTCTGGTGACTGTGGTGGTGGTTGACGGCCTTATTGTACTACAGCGTTCTGGTTCGCACAGTGGGTGCTTCCCTACTTCATGAAAGTGACCGGACGCGGGACGCCGGACGCGGGACGTGGTACGGACACAGCCCCGAGCATAAGGTGCTTCGAATCTAAAATAGGCGTGGTGTCTCGGATCCTGGAGGCAGTGCAAACCATGCTAGGAGCGGAAAGCCTTCGGTTCGTGGCGGGGCTGGATAATGGCATCGCAGTAGAAGAAAAAAACTTCTCCACCTCCCGCTAAAGGGAACCATGAGTGGATGCGAAGCAGCGGGGAGATAATTAGCTTGAGCGGGAGGAACGTCGCCGCTCTAGTTTCACGGCAGCGGCCCGGGCGCTCATCGCGGCGCTGCACAGGAGAGAGAATGAGGCGCGCGCGCTCCGTCATTTTCATACCGCGGAACTACCGTGGCGCCCCCCAGCGGGGTATGCAGCTGTCGCAACACCTGTCGTGCGCGCCGCTCCGTAGAGGATTCCTAGAGGAGAGGACGGGGGGGGGACCGCAAGAGAGGAGGAGGGGACGTGCATGCGCTGTGGGGGGTGTGGGACGCGGGAGCCGCTCCGTAGAGTAGAGGATTCCTAGAGTAGAGAGGGGGATAGGACGCGCATGCGCTTTGGGGATGTGAGACGGGGGGCCCTGCTCCGTAGAGTAGATGATTCCTAGAGTAGAGAAAGGGGGTGAGCGTAGGAGAGGATAGGTGTAGGGGACGAGCATGCGCTGTGGGGGGGGGGGGGGGATGGGACGCGGGAAGGAGGGACGGACTAAGCCCTCTCCATGCAAAGATCAAGATCAAGGAATGGGGTCAACCTGGGCGACAGATACCACCTGCCTAGCCATTGCTAAGCAGCCTCTCTGTGCTCTCGGCCATGACTCTGATGAGTGTGGTAGTGGTTGACGGCCTTCATATTTCTAGTGTTCTGGTTCGCATAATGGGTGCTTCCCTACTTCATGAAAGTGGCCGGACGCGGGACGCGGGAGGGACGGACAGAGCCCCGAGCATAAGATGCTTCGCATCTAAAAGATGACTTTCTCCTGCCAGTCTTCTGAAGTGAATGCATGAGGAACACCTGTGTTTTTTTAAGGGCGAAGCTCCTCTAGTCGGGGCTATGTCCCTGGCGCCGTGTACACTAGATGGCGATGACGATGATGCTGATGACGTTGAAGAATAAGCGCGTTCCAGACCCCACATTCTCTAGGGGCGAAGCCTAGAGGCGCAGCTTTGCTATAATTCAACGGGAGCTCGCTAGATGGCACACCCGGAGCTCAGTTTGCGGACATCTCCACGCAGCTACTCATCATGAGTACCCTGATGTTTTATCATGCGTCTGATGTTTTATTATTTTCAACCCACTGTATTTCACCTGCTTTAATGAAATAGTCATTTAGAAGTACGTGCTCTATGTGTGCGCCTATTTTCTTTTATTCTTCGCGCAGTTTAAAATTTGCTCAACACGGAAAGCCCGTTTTCTTTAGCAGAAAAATGACGGTAAGTTACGGGCGATGAATGATGCATTACCAAGAGGTAGTATCCAAAAAAAATTGTTCTAATTTGCATTGCTCCTAAAAGCGTATTTTAGCAAATAATAGTACTGAATCTGTTAATAGAGATCACGCGTAGCTGTAGGCACTTTCAAAATAAAGGACCAACGAATTTGGTTGAAATGGCTGACAAGTTTGGATGGAAATATGTACACAACGTGAATAGCGCCGTATGGCCTTTATTCTTTTACACATGTGATACAACCTACCCCGTACACTCTTCATTATGTGTGCCTCAAAATCACTGTTGCTTAATATTCATGTCCATTGCTAAGCAGGCGACATTCCACAATATCTATACATTGGAATGAGTACACGGATGTTTACCAGTCGATTGCTGAATATATATCTTCAAAGCTTCAAAGGTGGCGTGGAAGCTGATCAAAGATGACGCCTCTGAAGACAACACTTTCAGGAGTGTAGACAGCACGTCCAATAATCCCCAACACGATGACAGCTAATAACCACGTTAGAAGTGCACTCGGACGGTCAGCTCCGGGGCAGAAAATCAAACAAGAGAGCTGTTCTGAGTTAACTTATTCTTGGAGGTCTTCGGCCATGTCTGACAGGTCGAGACAGGCCGATGCCAAAATGTGAAAAGAAGTGCCTTCGCCGGTCAAATATTTATCCGTCAGGTAGCTGCTTCTTGTTCTGCCGTCTGCAAGAAGTAAACAGCAAGCCGTATTGCGGCTCTCATATAAGATACTGTTGTAATGAGCATATAACTCCGGCGCAGAACGCCGCACTTCCTGCAGGGACGCTTGATATATAATTTGTACGAAGCATAAATGAATGAAGAGCACACTACGCGATGACCTTAGCAAGCGCGCCCAAGTGTGCGTATTGACTATAGGAATTGTTATAGCACTATTTAAGACTTTTGTACAATATTTTTCGATTTTGAGATGTGGCTAAAGAGCACTCGATTGATTAATGTCACCTCAGAAACTTCCGGTGGCTCGACTACTTCTGCCAGGATGACATATATTAATTTATTCCTTTCATTAGGGTATTGCACTACATCTAATGAAATGTTACATTTCTCGCGTTGTAAGATAACGTGTTCTAGAGCACCTACTAATAATACAGTTTACAGAAATTGAAGCTGAACGCCTTTATTTAGAAGCTACAAGTTTAGGCTCAAACTTACAAATTATGCTAGTGCTGGAAATAGAGCAAACTGGAGTATGGCAATGATGGCTTTTAGGCCATTTTACGTATGCTGAATAAATTTACAAGGAACTCCAGCATATTATGGAAGCAGTAGATACTATAAGCACATAATAACACTTCAGAGATTAGCGCAACAACTTTTTACAACTGTTTCACTAAAGAAGGCTGCGGATAAGAAAGTAAACGAAAATATTTTGATAAAAGATGATGCTCTTCAGTGAAGGCTTGAATGAATCAGATAGAGCAACCTGAAGAAATCATCAACGATTCCAACTACATGTTTCATCTTTTGTCTACTGCGAGAGCCTTCCTCCAACTCCTTATTATCACATATTTTTCTCAGGAACTGACGAGCTGTGCGTGCCTCGCTAATTTCTTACTAACATTTCGCCCAACGAAGAACTCTATATTGTGGCAGTAGTACCATGCTCTTCTGTAAGACGCATTTCCATTACTTCTTGAATTGCATTCAATATATGTGTTTTTATTTTTGATTACATGAAACTGTAACAGACGAAGCTAATCACCGCAACACTGTCAGTATTCGAGCAGTGGCCGTTTAGTGTAAAGGTATACTTACTTCAAAATTTCCTTTATTATCTTTTTTATTTATTTATTTATTTACTCATTTTCGATACCGTAGGCCCCATTTGTGCTGTAATTAGAGGGAGCATAATGCACATTATATTCAGGTGCGTTACAGAGTGAGCCCGATAGATTTTTGTGGAAATAAAGTGCGCCCTGCCCCTATTCCACTGTTGCCGTAGCGTAACACGGTGTATAGCTAGCTAATTTTTAAAAAAATCACCAGTGACGTGCTGCACTCACTTAGGGCAGAGTGCCATATCACTGAATGCGGCGGTCACCTAGAGTGACTACCGTGTTTTCAGAGATATTTCAGCGGGGGAGTTTAGAGAAGTGCGCGTACTTTCAAGAACCATGAAGTGTAAGATGAATGTACGGTGAATCAAGAACTACTTTGCGGCCTTCCTAGGACGCTAAATAGTAGACCCCTACTGCATAGTGGTCACCTGGGGGGACCAACTAGTATTTTTTTCATTAAAACGGCGAATTTATTTCCTTTTAGAAGAGCTTTCACGAAATTAGTTGACCATTTTTTCAATAACACTCGTTTCCTCATCACCAGCAAAGTTCTGTGCATGCAATAGTTAACAAAATTTCGTTATTTTGAGGATACGGATGCAAAGAAGGTATTGCTGCTATTTTTCAAAATTATTCCGGGCAGTGGCGAGTGCTTAAGCGAGACTCACACCATTAGTGTTTCCAACTGAATGCGAGCAGTTACAGTAAGCCAAGGAAATGTTAATTAACGTACTTTATTGCAAAAGTCAGGTTTAACTGGCGTATTCTTCTCAATAAAGTTCTTGCCACTGTAACTGTCATACCGTATAAATATTTAATTACGTCTATGTAACGGAGCTAGCAAGCCATTTAACATCAAATAGTTCTGCGTATTCTTGACATCGACAGCCCTAGATCATCAGTGTACACTCATTGCCTCTGCATGTCAGGGTTGTGAAACGGAACGTTATTACTGATATGACGATAAAAGGCTCACATTCCTAGCCCTCACGTATGCGCGACAAGCAAGTGAATGCAAGTGTGGTAATCGTCCACTTAACATTGCTGTGTAATAAAAAAGTCACAGTTTCGCCGCAAGGGCGAAGCAATGAATGCGAGAGCAACAAATTGGCATTTCACGCGAAGAACGGCAAGCAGATCGAAACTTGGAGCGCACTGCTCAAGCGCATAGGACGCACGAAACATGCGCACAGGTATACACAGGACGAGCGCGAACTAACAACTGTCACAGTTGTTACTTCACTTTGTTTGAACAGCACGCTTCTTTCGAAAACGGGGCCTCTGCAGCGAGCGAAGTGACCTTTGTGCGCTATGTAACCTAAACGCAGTCTTTCGTGCGAAAGCATCCGACGTAAAACTGTCTCCATCCCCCCCACCACAAGATAAGCGCGCGCGCGCGCCCGGGCAAAGGCGACTACGCCCTGCAGGCCAAAGTGCAAGGGGAGCCAACGCATCGCAACGAGTGGGGCACCGAGCGCGCACTTTGCGCCATCTCGCGGGTTTGCTGGTAAGGCAGAGAACACGCTGATATTTCCCTGAGATCGGCGTACCGCCAGCTGTTAATGGTGTATATAAATAGCTCGCCGTTAGTAGGCTGAGGGACGTGCGCTTCTGTGGCCTAGCGGTTAGCGCCGCGCGCTGCGGAGCGAGAGGACACCCGTTCGATTCCGCGCGCGGAAAATATTTTTCAAAATTATTTTTCTTCGTGGGTTTTATATATATAAATAAATAAATAAATATATATATATATATATATATATATATATATATATATAGGGCGCATGACGGCGACGGCGACGCCGACGCTGACGGCGAAAAGCAGCCGAGAGTGTCCATATAATTGCTATCGCAATAAAACTTATTGGCGGTACGCACTGTCGTTTTTCTCAGACGATCAGCATTGAGACACAAAAAAAGTTTGTTACACTCTTTTCTTTCCACCTGCACCATACCACAACGCAGTCTGAGTGATGCGTGGATGTTAGGACGGACGTAGTAGCTCGAACGATTGGTGCTGTTTACATTGGTACGTGGCACTTTCGAGCACAGCACCGGACGTTGCAATTATTTCATTAGAGACAATGGACTGAACAAAATTTGCGACCCCCATCCGCATAATCAGTTAGGTGACTTTCGCCTGTGTTTCGCTTTGACGGATATTTTAGGGATTTTTTTTTTAATTACAGTTTTCGTCCTGTCTTTCCCGCAATCAGGTAGTGCCGTCTTCGCGCACATGCGAGCTTCGACAAATGTACGCGCATGCGTACAAAATAGCTGCCTACGCAACTGGACGTGGGGAGCACTTCTTTCCGGCACCAAATTTCACCGCCTGTCGAATGAAGGCGTTGCGAAAGCGCCTCGACAGTTTAATTTCGCTGAACATAGTCAGAAAGTGCACTGATCGCTGAGCCGCGCTGGTGTACAAAAAAAACTGACGTACTTCGTCTGCCTTCGCTTATGCCTTACTCTGCATCAGGAAATCCGCAATGCAACTCTGTATATCCGGACCTGTAGTAATGTTCACTTTCAACTTTACCATGCTTACCGTGCATTTTGGCCATGTGGTGTTCTTTACTGTGCAATTACATGGCTTATTACACGGTGTTTAGACAAGAGGCAAAACCACTCTTTTTAGAAGAACATAGAAAAGCTTGACCACCTGTCTTTTACTTTCATTTAGGTTCATCTGACAAATCCTAGTACTATGAAACGTAGTAGCATGTTCACTCTCCACTGTCAAAGCAGCAAAATGATCTTCGTTTAACCTCAATGGAATGAATGATGTTCGAACAATGTTGGCGATATAGATAATAAGACAATTCCTGACCAGTGATTGATCTATGTATTGCCTTTGCGGATATCTGGCATCACGTAATTAACTAATTCGTCCAATGAAACACGCGTGAATGTACTCTGTGTTGTAGATGAATCAACAAATGCGAACTTTTACTAGTCCTGCAATCAGCTAAAGTGCTCATGTATTGCCTTACTATATAGTATACTAACCGAGGGCTGCTTGAATTACCTTGCGACACTCGTGTGTTAGTAATAAAGTATGCTTTAGCAATATGGCACCACTGTTTATCTGTGATCAATATGCACTTGTTGACATCACAAGCTGTTTTCAAACAGGCGCACAATGCATTATCGTTGTGGTATAGGCTGGGCGCTATTCTGAAGGCTCTCACCTGTGCGAGATTGCGCCAATCCTGTTCGTAAGCTGGATTATTAGAAAGGATGAAAAAGTGCCCTGCACGAGCCGCTGAATTGAGTAGAAATATCGCTAATCTTTAGTAATTCATTTGATAATGAAACAAGTACTGGCACAGCATGCACCGATTATTGATATACAACTTTTTGATGCATATCACCTTGGGCCATATCAGGCGAATGAATTTGAGATATTTCATCTCAAACCATCAGACTAATTGCATTGGAGTTCTGCTGGTTTTTGCCGAACAATGAACCTTCTATTTGAAGGATTATTGGGAATACCGAATTTTCAAAATTTTTTCACGTTGAAAAATTATTTTTATTTAACATAATTTCAATAATTCTGAAATTTTTAACCATTGTCACTTTACTCCAGGACTCAAGTAAGGCTCGGTGCAATGTGCACTTCTACAGGAAAGCTGTATATGGGTTGACCATAACAAGATTCGCCCTTGTTATGGTCTATCGCCAACCCTTCATGCCCTTTCACGTGACAGAGCCGGCCGGAGCCTTTTGGCAGCCTTCGCGAGTTATCACTCACGCATAAGAGACGTGAAGTGACGATATCAATTCGGACTTTATACTAAACGTCCCGGCAACGGCATCAATGCGCCTCGAGTGCCCATATAACTCCTATTGCAACCAAAGCCAAATCATTTTCGCAATGCCGCTCCTTGATATTTTACCCCGTATTTATTTGCCTAGCTTATCTGGCAGAGTTCCACTGCACAAAGTTGCGAGAGAAGAGTTTCGCGATCTTCTCCAGAGGCTTCTGGTGCGTGCTCAGAACAGGATATACAAAATATGTTTCCAAAACCATTTGCTGTACATTTATCTCCTTCATCAGACTACGGTCACAAGCCACGCGAATAAAATGCTTCACTCGGCCGCTAGAAACATTCATCAAGCTCATTGTTGGACAGCAGCGTGGGCCTGCGTATACAGTGCCATCTTGGCGCGAAACGTACGGCTGGGCACACGCAAAGTAATTTTTCTCCTGCACAGAAAGTAATGAAGTACTGCTTGCGCTACAAGGTAAACATCTGCGCCTGTCAGGTGAGCTGCGCGGTTCTCATTGCCATCTGCTTCTCGCTTACACATGGAACTCGTTCTGAGCGTTCCTATTACTTTCTTCTGGGCATTACTTGAGCGACGTTAGCCATTTCTCAACGGTGCATATTCTGTGCACTGCTTGCTGCGTTTCTGCACCGACCCTCGTTATGTGACGAGCCGAGAGATGAGCGAACTGGTTATACGCTGAAGGGAATTTTTAGAATGTTGGCAGGGCTGTGCGATCGGCCGTGCGTATAACGACACAAAAAGAAACAGCCGCGTGACGACTAAGAATGTCCAAGAAATATTTCATAGTCAAAACGAGCTTACTCGGTACTGTGTGCTTTGTCTATTGCATACAATTCGTGAACACGTGGTGATTTGCTGAATTCCCCAAGGGGTGTTCGTGTCGCACTGAATAAAAACAAATAAAATTTTTTTTTAAATGACTTGGATACCAGCGTTGGTTGAAAAATCAAACGCGCTTAATGTTATCCCTAAGTACTTCATCACGGTGTGCAATATAGCCTGAGTTATCAAATTTCGCGACCTCAAAGTCATTAGTTGAACGATGTATCAGATTAAGACGACCCGCAGAAAAGACGGTTTGCCATCTACGTGGCTTACCCACCGCGGTTGTCTAGCGGGTATGGTGCTTTACCGCTGACCAGGAGATCACGGGATCGAATCACGGCTGCGGCGCCCGCATTTTCGCTCAAGGCGAAAATACTAGAGGCCGGTGTACTTAGATTTAGGTGCAGGTTAAAGAAACCCAGGTGGTCAAATTTCCGGAGCTTCCCCGAAATTTCTCGCTTTTCGGACGTGAAACCCGAGCAACTAATTTTATTATGTGTTAGAGCACATGCTCTGGCGGTGTCCTTCGTCACGGGCCAACAATCTTCTCACCACGGTAGCAGAGTGGGAGGAGGCGCTCAAGCGCTCCGGCCTCGCCGCTCAGCTACGGGCCGTACAGAGGGCCCGCGACGAGGCGGTCAGGCACGGCCTGCCCGTCCCAACGAGGGAGCGGCCACCGGCGGCTCCTCCCGCGTAAGGGGGCTGTCCGAGTCGTCCCTCAGGACCGTAATACAGTTCATTGTCGGTCTGTGGTGTCGGTGTGACTTAGATTCCATTATCGCCTCATCGGCAGGCCGTCGGCTGTGTTCGGGCACCAGGTGAAGAAAACGCATCGTAAGATATGCCGTTGTCAAATGGAAACACGCATAAATGTCTTGATGCTCTTGCGCTACATCTTCCATTGATCAGGCCATCATGTGGCCGGAATTACTGCATTCCCACAAAAAATGTAGATCGAACACTCGCTGCACTTATCTCATGGCAAAAAAAAAGGGAAAAAATAGCAATTGTCGCGAGTACGAATACAACCGATGAGCGAAGCTCCTTAGAAATGAAAAGCAAACGACTATGTACATTTTGAAACGGTTGGCGGCGTCGGCACTTAGATTCGGCCGCTCTAGCACGTACGGTAGAATCCTGTCGGCGTAACCGTTGCAGCTCCGCTCGTCGAGCTTTAACCGCAGGACCCTGTTGTCGGGCTCATCTTCCTGCCGGTGCTCTGGCTTTGCGTTCCGCATCCTTGCCAAGCCGCTTATCGTCTTCATCATATTCAAGTTTACATTTCTGAGGACGACTATCCATATTCTGTGAGGAGTCCTAAGTAATGTCAAGTGGGTCCTTATTTTTTTTTTTGTATATATGTACAAACATGGTTTTCGGTAAATTTTCTTGTCGTTTATAAACGCTAACTGCTTTTGCGCCGCGCACCTTGTTTTTTGCGCAACGCGCGCCGAACGCCGCGAGCGCCTTGCACCGCGTGCCGCTTCTTTTCTTATTTTAATTTTTTTTGTTGTTGCGCCGGCGCCGCGAGGGAAGAGCGTCTACTGCTACCTTAGACAAAGCGCCCGTGCTGCGCTGGAATGATGGTTGTCATGTCTCAATTCACGATGGTGAAAGTGAAGACGACCATTATAACCAGTTGTGCACACAGCTTATTTCTTTTATTTAACATCGAATTTCTGGTGCGCTAGAAGCAAACCGCTCGGCGTTCGGCGCGCACGGCATTTCGTTGTCTTTTTGAGCCGGCGACGCATCGAGGGAGCTTCAACCGCGAACGGGTGCCGGCCTAAGGAGCTTCACTCCTAAAAAAAACGGCGTACGCAGTTCTTCGCTGGCCGCTTCGCATGAAATAGCTTCCCACAATGCATTAGACCCGCAGTAATTTTCCAGTAGCCTCCGTTAAAAGCTGTCGTACGAAGAGTCGAAATCAACGGTTATTAAAATAACGTGGTATTACGTGCAGGAACCACACGTTGGGTACGAGATATGGTGTGTTGCGGGACTAGGGGTTATATTTCAGCACTGACTGCAAGGCCCTTAACCCATTAAGGACCACGAAAGAACTACTGTTGTGATTTTATTGAAAATTTTCACATTTAATTAACCACAACAGATAACCACACGTGCAAATTTTCATAGAGTTACGTGTGTTTCTTCAGGAGTTATGATACTGTACTATAAAAAGTACGCTGGGCCTTCGAGATAGCAACGGGCAAGGTGACTTGATGCAAGAATGGCGAGTACGCTGGGCCCTTGCGAAACGAATAACAAAGTTATCTGGGCCCATACCACTTAATCAAGGGCCAGTGCTTTAGGGAAAGCGTAACGTCACGCTTTTTGCCACACGATTTCGATGTATTTTGGCAGAATTCTACTGTTTTGCCGGCTTCTTGTGAAAATGTCCGTATGGATAGAGGGTAATAGCAAGCACAGTAGAATCTGGAGAGCTTTGATACTTCTCTTGGGTACAACAAGGCGCAGTCAGTGTTTTGCTGTTATGCGACTAAAGGACAATAGTTAAGTTGTAGAGGGCCTAAAACCTACCATGTGGTACCAGACCCTTTATGCGTTGTCTCCGGCTATTTCGATCATCTAGGTAAATAGGGGCTGGTACCACTTTTTCTCAGCGATGAAAATTCTCTAGTCATTCGCAGCCTAATCGTAGAGCTCAAACCCCCTCATGGCATTGTTACTGCGGATGAAGAAGGAGGACAGTGGCACTACGTTTTTTTTTCTTTTCAGTGAATGGCCACCACGATACAGAGCATAGTGACTCAACTGTGTAGCCTTTCTTCAGCATAACAATTATGCTCTTGTCTTTGCCATTTTGGAAACAAAGCTGCTTTCCTGAGTCAAAACAGAAGTTATCTTACCCACGTTCCTCTTGTTCCATGTTTTTTTATCGTTAGCAGAGAGCATCCATTCGTACCATCATTCCCCTCCTCCTCCTAAGTTCCCATGTTAGGGTCAGAATCGCCAATTAAAACATCAAGAGGCTCTCGTATATTCACAGCGACATCTTTCGCAGCCTCATGAGTCTGAGATAACCGAAAAAACGGCATTCATAACAAAAAAAGCCTGTTGAATCTATGATGCAACGCACAACAAGAGTTACATGTATGCTCCCACGAAGTCCCAGTGTACTAAATAAAGTACAGCAACATTTAATTATTCCTCACAGCAAAACTATGCACTCCATAGGCTTCTCGCGCCTTGCAGGGATTGAATTGCTCTTCCTGAAGCAGAAACCGTCCGTTTTTTTCAGCATATAAAATGTAAAACTTCAAATTAATTTACAAAAAGTAGTACTGACCACGTGCGTTTTACAGGCTCTCCATTTCCTAAAGTTTGACGACTCATAAAACAGAAAAAACATAACCGAGTCAATATTCCAAATTAGGATTTTCTTGCTGCAACCTTTGGCATCAGAAATTGTAATGAGCAAGATCAGAATATATGTTTTGTATTTTCTATGCCCGAAAAAGGAAGTGTACTTTTTAAAGTACACTGGTCCCTAATGGGTTAATTGTTCTTGCATTGCGGTCTTATAGCAATGCGGTTACAGAGACCGGTTTAGAAGCCACCACACTGAGCTAGGGGAGCGCAGGTATAACCACAACATTAGCGGCGTGTGTTAAAAGTCATCGCAACAATTACCTACAGCAGCCTACTTCTGAAGAGCTGAACATTGCCGGATGTTTAATTGTGCGGAAAGCTGCAGGGTTACGCACCTTGAACAATGTCTTCGTATCGAATATATTCATTAATTGACTCAGTTCTTCTAATTGTGTCATTTATCTTTTTTATTTATCCTTCTTTTTTAACATCAAAGCCAGGAGAGTGCTAGTGATGTGCATGCATCTTAATAGAGCCGACCTTTTTAAGCTGTTGAATAAGTGTTCATCATAACTTGTGAAATTAATATTGCATTGATACATATGAGTTTTGAAAGTAAACGACGCTATACTTATACGCTGCTGCAATGATTCATCGCTGGTATATGCCGTTCAAAATTAACCGCCAAATTAAACTAAATATGATGTATCTATAGAGATGGATATAAGCGAACAGCTCAACCATAATTGGGCAATGGTACACCGCGCCGAAACATTTATATGCGGCATTCAATTTCATGACGTTTCGCCTTACTGTAGAAAATGAGCAAGGTTACATCAGAACTACAGCCATATTTTTCGGCGCATTTTGAAGTGTTGCGACCCGAGGTGCCACAGCTCGAGATACAGGTCATGGTATCCCGCCGCTGGCCCCAGTTGTTGCGAGCGGCCTTTGCAGGCCCCGGAGACCCGGGAGGAAGATGCCGAGGCAGCATGAAGAGGCTGAAGGGAAACTGAACTAAGGTTTAATTACATTATTTACAGGGCAAACATCTCCTGATACAAGACGAAGATTTCGCTACATCGTGACGATCTCGTCGAAGGCCCGTGTCGAAGCTCTCCGAATCCTCTCGAAGCCTCTCAGGGAGCCCGCATGGGCTGATTATAAAGTCTCTTTTCCCCAGAACCCTAGATGGAAGAACAGCTCCAAATTGCGCTGTCCAATCACACGACACACGCCACTTCCGACGGTGCCGCCCACACCCGCCGAGGTCCACGTGTCTGACAGGAGTGTTGCCACAGCATTGCACCAGTGGCACCAAGGTGGTGGATTGAGAAGGCCGCAGGATGAGGGGTCCCATGCTCGTACTACGTTGCGCATCAAAGGTCCGCCGCTCGACACGCAATTAGGGGGGACGGGTTGTCATCCGCGTCTACGCTCTCGTTGTCCCCTCAAGAAAGGTGTCGCGACCGAAAACCATTGCGATCGTCTCGCCGAACACCTTGCGCGTCGGACTGCATGGCGCCTCACTTACCGGCTAGGAAGGACAATACACGTCTTTGAACGTCTGTCAGCGGGCCAGCAGCCCCTCGGATACTTGTTCGCAGAACAGGGAGCGCCGCTCCTCTGTCGGGCCAGGCGGCGGTCATAACAGCTCGTCCGCCGGCGGGAGACTCGACCTGAGGGTGACCAGCCGAACAGGTTGCCAGAAGCGTCGATGAGAATTTGCGTCCTCCGATCCTTTGCCGATGACGCCCAACCGTGGACTCTCGCACTCGTTCCTCGGTGCTTTCTTCCTGGGAATACGCATACATACACACAACTACAGGCACAGGAGAGTGCCCTGCCCGCACTGAGACACATCGAGTCCAAAAATAATCATGTAAATACAACCTTCCTTAAATAGTACAATTAGAACACCAAGCAGCAATCGAAGCGTTTCTCTGAGCTTTCACCGAAGCTCGCAATCTCAGAACGAGAATAAGCTTCCTCTTAAACTGCTTTCAAGAAAACATCTCCCCAGTGATATGCCCTTCGTGGCATACCTGTGTGCCAGCGTCAGTAATCCGCTGTAAGCCAACCAGGCCTCATCCTCGTGAACCAAAGCCTTTTGCTTCACGCGATCTTTTGGGCCCCAAAATTTTGTGCCGCCAAAGCCAGTCGTCATGTTCCTTCGAGCAGACGAAATAATACCTGTCGTGCGGCACCAATATCAGGAGCACTGCTCACCTTTCACGTCTGCAATCGCACGTACTAGTGCTACTGCGCAGATATATTACGAACTCTGCTTTGCGGTCACAATTCTAACAAAACATGCAGATAAACTGACAAACTAACTCTTCCTTACTCACTTCCACACCGGACACATGCGAATAAAAAAGTAAACAAAGAAAAAAACTTTCGCATGAACCCTGAAAAACTCACAAGGAGCACCCTTGCTTCTTCGTGCTCACACATAATACACTCCTCATTGCATTCTTATTAATGTACTCGTACGACATACCCTGACGCACGCTCCAATGCGTATCGTCACGCAACCGCACAACGCTTATCCTTAAAAGAAAAACATACAACGCTTAAAACATAATCAAAACCTAAAACTAGTTACCTAAACCCTATCGGGTGGCCGAGAAACCAAAAGAGAACATTCCAAAACCAAAATAAACAATCAAAACACAAGTTCAAAGAAAAACAAAAAAAGTCCGGTAGCGACATTTCCTCAAAAGCTTACTGCTGTCACTCATTTTTGAGGCGTACTCGCGGGGGTGGCGCTCTGTGGGCATTTCTTATCGAACGGGGAATACAACAATGGCGGAACCCATTCGCTTCGCCGCCTAGCCCCACTAAGCTCTTTGCTGGAGACCAGCGTTCTTCCCCTTGCTCAGCTACTTCTTGGGAGCAGCGTTGCCAGATGGTGAAATTCGGCACCAGATTGGGATAATCTGGTAAAATTTATGGCTGCTGGTGTTGAGGTGCCAGAACTGCTACACCAGACAAAATCTGGTGAAAAGTGGTGAAAAAAGGTGAGGAATGGCTTGTCACTACAATTATTCATATTTACACCGTGGTTTTGCCGACGACTTGTTGGCCTTTCATCCGCATCCCACAAGTAGCACCAGCTTCTTGCTAAAACTAGCATTAAAATCCACAAACCTACAAACCAAAGCCAGCCGAGCAGGCCGACTGGCTGGCGAAGGTCGCGAGACAGTTAGCGGGCCTGATGGAGGCCACTAGCCCTCTCCGCTCGATCTTGGCTCCCTCCTCTCGCTCCTCTTGTTTTCAATAAAGTTTATTTTATACTTCGCCTTGCTTATGTATATCAACCAGGTATGCCTCTAGAAGGCAACCACTGGCGGGACCTAGGGGGTTATAAAATTATAGAGTGGAAGATATCGAAACTTCTTAGCAGCGAGTGTGAAGCCAGCGTTTGGGCATACTTTACCTGAAAAACATAGCCTCCTCATCTGATGTCCAATTAGAGATAAAATGCCCTTGTTCTGGTGACGTAAATGCTAGGTTACTCATTGGTAGGTTACTATCCCGAAGAAATTAATGTATCCGAATGGGTATGTGATGTCTAATAAAGCTTGCCAAGACATTGATGAGGCGACGGGTAACACAGAGGCAGGTTCGGAAATATCTTTACGGAACAATTAGCCGTCCAACACACACATTCAAAACCAACCTTGTCTTTATCTCTCGTTCTTTAGTTTTTGGGTCCTTAATTAAACGCGATAAGTGCATAAAAAACAGTAAACAGGGCCAAATATCACTGAGGTCGGTTTGTGAATGCTGGCTTCATACAAAGAGAAAACGAGAGGTAAGGGTGAGGTTGGTTTTGAACTAGTAGCACATCTGACAGACTTGCTACATTTTCATGTTTCATCTTTCGGCTTTGCTATTTCGGGACAGTTTAAGTTGAGGACGACGCAGCGGGCGATGGAAAGGAAAATGATAGGTGTAACCTTAAGAGACAGGAAGAGAGCAGAGTGGGTCAGGGAACAAACGGGGGGTTAAGCATATCATAGTTGAAGAAAACAGAGGTACTGTTGAAAATCTCAGGTGACGGAACATCTGTTAATTTTATTTATCTTCTGTTATGCTTTCTTCGAGGCATGGACAGTGTTCTTGTGGTGATAGTGATGGAAGCGTCGGGCCTCATCAAGAGAGTTCCTGCTTCTAAGCGAGCAACAGCAGGTGGCTTGAAAGCAGACTTCTCCTGTCTAACAGGTCTCGCGGGAAATCTTTCCAAGTGCCAAGTTATTGTATCTCAAGGGACTATGGCAGGAAGTCTCCCGAGTGAAGGAAACAATGTTCGCTCAAAATCCATCAGCTACAACGTCAGGAGGAGTATCAATAAAACTTGACGTCTCCAACTGAAGAAGTCATCAGCCTCCCGCTAAAACGGCAATACACTCCTACAACATGGTAGGAAACAAACAGGAACACACAAGAGACAACATTTCTCAGATATAAGCACTTATCTCCAAGCCTGAAGCACTGAAATTGTTGTTGTGTGTGTGCGTGTGTGTAATTTTGTTTCTTTTGCGTTTTCCTTCAAGGACATGACATTAAATGACGTGTACACAATTTGCACGGGAGAAATACATTGTGACAGGAAATAGCGGCAGCAAATGGCTCCACACTGTGCACCTAAGCGCTCTTGGGATTTACTTGATGCGATTGGATAGATCGAACGCTTTTTTCCATCTCTAAGTTTGTTGACAGTGCTTAAGGCACACACTTGTGCGTATAGGGCTTGTTGCGTCTCATCCGTAGTCAAAGCAAGGACGACGGAGGCTTCAGTTAAAAACAAACAACAACAATTTAGTTCAGTAAAACTTGTTGGGCTAGTTGGTGCATGTTACAAGAAAATTCGACGACGCAAACCAACGAGAAGAAAAGGCGAAAAGAAAGAGCGTCACTTGGTGTGGTACGCCAGGTATCCTGCGCGGCAAGTAGCATGGCCAATAAGCGCGACTAGTAAGCAAGGCTCAGAATCGGGAAGAGATGAGCTTAGAGTAGGGCCCACTATAGAAGAAATATACTTTAGTAAAACTTGTTGTTGGGCTAGTTGGTGCTTGTTACAAAAAAGTCACAGTTTCACCGCAAGGGTGAAGCAATGAATGCGATAGCAAAAATTGTAATGTTATACGAAGTGAGGCTGGCAGCTAACTCTTTTTGGATCCGATCTCACGCAACTCTAGAAAACGCTTCTTTAAGAGAATTCTCTTCGCGTTGAGAGCGCAGCACGTAGAAGGGTACGCCGGCCCGGCCGCCGAGAAGGGGAGATGTGAAGGGGAGATAAAGCGTGCGCCCGCGCCCGCGCTCGTAAAATCGAACGTCGCCCCCCCCCCCCCCCGCCCGCTGTCGGCCGCCGAGAAGGGGAGATAACGCGCGCGTCCCCGCTCGTAAAATCGAAGGTCGCTCGAGCGACCCCCCCCCCCTTTCGCGCCTTTTCACGCTCACGAATGACGGGCGGGCCCGGTTATATATATACATATACATATACGGCAAATGACGCCGACGCCGACGGCGAAAACCAGCCGCGAGTGTCCATATAATTGCTATCGCAATAAAAAATTCGACGACGCAAACCAATGAGAAGAAAAGGCGAAATGACGCTCTTTCCTTTCGCCTTTTCTTCGCGTTGGTTTGCGTCCTCCAATTTTCTTGCAACAATTTATTTAACTATGCGCTGCATACGGCTATCACTCAAGAGGAAGGTATATAACAGCTGCATCTTACCGGTACTTACCTACGGAGCAGAAACCTGGAGACTTACAAAGAGGGTTCAACTTAAACTGAGGACGACGCAGTGAGCGATGGAAAGGAAAATGATAGGTGTAACCTTAAGAGACAGGAAAAGAGCAGAGTGGGTCAGGGAACAAACGGGGGGTTAAGGATATCATAGTTGAAATCAAGAAGAAGAAATGGATATGGGCCGGGCACGTAGCACGTCGGCAGGATAACCGCTGGTCATTAAGGGTAACTGACTGGATTCTAAGAGATGGCAAACGCGTGAGGAGGAGACAGAAAATTAGGTGGGTAGATGAGATTAAGAAGTTTGCAGGTATAACGTGGCAGCAGAAAGCACAGGACCGGGTTGATTGGCGAAACATGGGAGAGGCCTTTGCCCTGCAGTGGGCGTAGACAGGCTGATGATGATGATGATGATGATGATTATTTCGGGACATAATTTCCACTCCAGCCGCCTTTACGTTGATCGGTAGGTAGCTCGCCAGCTCGTGGGACCGCTGGTAGCGTGGGCGCGTCCTCTCGTCAAACACTACCCTACACTACCCTTAGAAAATAACGTGGCGCTGCATGTTTTCAAAAGGGGTCCTTGCAGAAATAATCAACAATCTCTTTTGCGACAAGATCGTTATAAAAAAAATATTTTGTCGGAGGAAGGACAAATTTTGAAAAGTAAAACGCAAAAAAAAAGCAAGAATGACGTCATAACGCCACTTTGAAGCGTTGGTGAAATCAGGTGAGATTTCATTTGAGGGTTGGTGTCGGGGCCCTCTTCCAATCTGGCAACGCTGCTTGGGAGCCACCGACCTTGCACTCCCGCGCCCCCCTCAAACGTGCAGTGGATACAACGACGGGAGGCTGACTGACACATTCCTTCTGTCTGCATTTTCGCCCAAGGCACTTTTCTTTTTCTTTTCGTCCGGCGGCCCGGACGCATGCAAAACAACTGTGACACCGACGACAAACGCCTCATTCTGCCCACTACATTCAAACGTTCAGAGCCCTTCTACAAACGTACTGTGCTCTTTGTCGCATTCCTGGCTTTACGACGCCGCTTCCGTTTACGCCTCCTCTTGGGGCGCATTTTTGAGCCTTCCGCTCGCATTTCTGGCTCATGATCCCGCTCACAGCCTACGTTAGCTGTCTCGCCCGCGCAGTCTGAATGATTCACGAACCAATCATATTTTCCTATCACACTCCAGACTGGCGGACAGCTTAACGCGCTTAGAAACAATGCAGCTGTTTTCCTTTGCACAATCTAGCTCGCAATCCTGGGAACTATCTACAACTGCACTGTTAACCTCACACTTTCCTTTCGCTCCATCTCCTGAACATTCCCCGGTGTTCCTGACTAGCGGGTCGAAATCTCCTGGAACACCGCATGCAAGATCCACCGTTGCGATAGAGTCACTGGACCCGAGCTCAAATTCCTCGGAGCTGTCCGCAACTGCTCTACTCTGTACTTCAGTACACTCAACCGACATTACTATGGTCGTCTTGCCTAGCGAGTCGAAATATCCTGGGACATCGCGTGCAAAATCGACCGTAGTGACACATTCATTTAAACCTAGCTCACATGCCTGGGAGCTCACAAGTGCACTGTCATCTCTACACTGTACTTTCGTACACTCTGCTGACCTTACTCTGGTGTTCTTGCCTACTAAGTCGAAATTCCATTGCGCATCGTTTGCAATAACCACCGTCGCGACACACTCACTTAGTGTCTGTGCCAGATTGTCCGCAGCTGTACTAGCCGTTTCTGCTAACATTCCACTGGCACAGAACCTCGTCGCACTTTTTCTGGCCTTCGGTGGCCTCTACTCCTAGCGCAGCATCTTTCGCAGCTGACACCTTCGGTTCCCTTATGAACACGCTGCTTTCACATGTGCTGGCCTTCTCTACAGCCCTGAACTGCACCGCACTCGACCTTTCTACGCACATCTCGTGCGCGACATTTACAACCTGACCACTCCGCTGATTTATATCTCGCTCGCGGTCTAGTCTTTCAATCTCCTCGTCTAACGCTTGCATCTCCTTCCTGTATTCTTCAACCCACATCCTATCTTTCTCTAGCAGTTCCTGTACAATTAAGTACATATTCGCGAAGTGCTCGATATCCTCCTTGCTGCTTTTGCTTTCAAGGATTACTTCACAGAGTTGAGATGCAGGCGTATCGTCCTCTACTTCGAGGCCGAGGTCCCAACACAAGTGCAACAGGTTATCTCTCGTCAACCTCATCAGGTCCATGACGAATACTTTGCTTTGGCTCAGCTGTGATAAAACACAAACCCACCAGCGTTTCAATCCTGGATCTAGAGATATTGAAGCTTGGCAAATCCCACAGCATATACCAAACGCTTATGCGCAAAAGCAACACCACGTTGCCAACCTCCCTCTCTACCTTCTGCCTGTTTCTCCTTCACTCTTCTGCTCTCTTCATCATCCCAAAACACTCCCGCACCGTAGCCTAAAAAACTCCCGCAAAACTCAAATCTGCTCCTACCGGATTACCTGAGCTATCCTGCCTTTCCGAGCTTACTCAGATAATCGCTGAGTGCTGCTCCGTGCTGAGATAACAACCACAGACTCTAGGCACTTGTTGGTTGTATCTATCTTTTAACGGGTCTAGGCCAAAAGACTCGATACACCTCAAGCGCAAAGACAGGCACTCACCCCATACTGTGCGGTCATGGTACGCTGCGTCGGTCCCGCCGAAAACAGGTCCTAGGGCTTTCGGTTGACCTCCTGTCCATATCGCTCTCCGTCCATGAGTCGGAGATCCCACCATCTGCCATCCAGTTGTTGCGACCCGGGGTGTCACAGCTCGAGATACAGGTCATGGTATCCCACCGCTGGCCCCAGTTGTTGCGAGCGGCCTTTGCAGGCCCCGGAGACCCGGGAGGAAGGTGCCGAGGCAGCATGAAGAGGCTGAAGGGAAACTGAACTGAGGTTTAATTACATTATTTACAGGGTGAACATCTCGTGATACAAGACGAAGATTTCGCTACACCGTGACGATCTCGTCGAAGGCCCGTGTCGAAGCTCTCCGAATCCTCTCGAAGCCTCTCAGGGAGCCCGCAGGGGCTGATTATAAAGAGTCTCTTTCACCGAGATCCCGAGATGGGGGGAAATAGTTCCAAATTGCGCTGTCCAATCACACGACACACGCCACTTCCGATGGTGCCGCCCCCACCCGCCCAGGTCCACGTGCCTGACAGGCATGTTGCCACAGCATTGCACCAGTGGCACCAAGGTGGTGGCGTGAGAAGGCCGCAGGATGAGGGGTCCCATGCTCGTACTACGTTGCGCATCAAAGGTCCGCCGCTCGACACGCAATTAGCGGTACTGGTTGTCATCCGCGACGATGCTCTCGTTGTGCCCTCAAGAAAGTTGTCGCGACCGAAAACCATTGCGATCGTCTCGCCGAACACCTTGCGCGTCGGACTGCATGGCGCCTCACTTCCCGGCTAGGAAGGACAATACACGTCTTTGAACGTGTGTCAGCGGGCCAGCAACCCCTCGAAAACTTGTTCGCAGAACAGGGAACGCCGCTCCTCTGTCGGGCCAGGCGCCGGTCATAACAAAGTCAGGCATGTTGCCGATTTACTTATTGCTTGCGTCGTTATCGTGATAACTCCTTTACCCTACCCTAATTTAGAGCCTAAAGGAGGACTTTGTATTCTGACCGACGTTCCAGTCTTTATTAAACTTTTTTGGATTTTCGCAAAGATCATCCCGTGCTAAATGATAAAGTCAACGTTTTAACCACATTCACTTTCTATGACACCACGAATTTTTCTAGGAAATATGGTAAATAGAGCATGAAAATCTTATCATCTCCGTTTTTCGAAGCTGTCTCATTTGCTTCAATCGCGCACCCCAGTAAAGCTGCACAGCCTCGTCATCGCAGGCGTGTGCTTAAACAAAGGCGTATGAGCGCCACCTTAGTGTTCTTATCCTTGCGTCGCAACGACGAAAGATGGCAACGAATTTTTATGAGTCGTAACGGGGCTGATGAGACAAAGGAGCCGTTTTTCAGCCTTTTTGATATCACAGTTAGCTTGGAGTGAAAGCTGCACCATTCAGAGGAAACGGCACCAGCGTTATCATTATGCAAAATCGAAAATAAAGTGCACGCGAACAATTATCAAACATGCAAACTGCAAACTGGAGGCGGTGCCTCGCAGATAAATAAAGAAAAGAAGGAATGACAGCTTCGCGCTAGAGATGCCAAGCCTGAAAGAAGAGTAGAGCTGGGTGGCCTTACTTCCTCTTTATTTCTTCTTTCTTTCTTTTCTTTCTTTGTTTTCTGTGCGTTTCCTGTATCTGCTTCTTCCGGTTTCTTTCTTTGAATTTCTTTCTTTCTCTCCCTTTCTTCGGTTCTCTTTATTTCTCTCTTGCTTTCTTTTTCTATTTTCCTATCTGTCTTTTTTCTATCTCTTTTTTGTGTCGGCTTCTATCTGTTTCTGTCTCTTTCAATGTATTTCTCTGTATTTCTATGTTTTTATGTCTTTATTCCTGTTATTTCTCTTTATGTTTCTGGTTCTTTCTTACACTTTCTCTCACTCTCTTTCATATGTTTCACGTGCTCCACTTGACCGAAAAGAGTTTTAAGTCCGGAGCACTTGAAGGGCCTGGTTTCGTATGCTATTGTGGTCTCCTGTAGCTTGGCGTAACACGGCGAAACCACGTATAGCATAGCCATCTGTAGCATAATGAATACGCGTTCACTCCAAGTAGAAGTGTTCTTCTTCTTCTTCTTCTTCTTCGAGTGCCTGGATGAATATATAAAGTGCGCAGGACTTTAGGTGCCCGGGCTGCCGTATGATGTACGCTGCCATCACCTAGTCGTAACGCTGGCAAAATCACGCATAAAAATATAAAAACAAGACGAAGCAAGGGAAAATAGAGAGAGAAAATTGGACGAAACTAGATATAAATGAAAATAAACAGTGCAAAAAGACAGAAAAACTGGAAGAGAAAGAAGAAAGGGAAGGGGAAAGAAAGTGAAAACCGAAGTGAAGCAACGAAGGCTGACCAGCTCCGTAATTTCTTCAGGCTTGGCACTGCTAGTTTAAGGCTCGCAGCTGCTGTACTCGGTAGTGGGCATTGCCCAATTCCTGTGGCGCATACCCACGTGAGGAGTTTTGCACGAGTTAGCACAAGTTATCGACAGAATTAAACAACTTCACTGTTGATAAAAAACCTTACAGCAGGCTCAAGACGACAGCGTCCGTGGGAAAGTTGCACACAAATGTACAGGACTAGCGTCATTTGTGGATAGCAAAATATATTAATTCTGTATAAGTTAGAGAAGTCTGAGCAAAAATTTACACCATCTTCCCAAAGGGAACCCTGATGGGATGCGAAGCAGCAGCGTTGGGCATGGGAGCGGTGGAGAGGGTGAAGTGAGAGAGAGGTGACACGTACAGACATGTTTCAACGCGTACGTTAGGCGCGCGTCAGGCGGCAGCTGCGGGCGCTGCGGCGAGCGCGCGGCAGGCGAGGGAGAGAATGACGTCAGCGCGCACTGTGAGGGGAGCGTGACGTCAACGCGCAGCTGCGGCGTGACCTACTTGGCACCGCTCCAACACCTGCGGCGAGGGGAGCGCGTTGCGGCGCGTTCGTACGTACGCACGGACGGAGGGACAGCGTTACACAGCCTAGGCAAAGAGCTGCTTCGCATCTAAAAGGTTGCACTAAGTCGCACAAGGTTTGAAACAGCAAAGCTGGACGAATCTTAAGTTTGACTTGGTTGCTAATGTGTTGTTGCTAGCCTTTAGCTTGGTGATGCTGGAATGTGTCTACTTTGCTCCTGAGCGGAGAAAGGTTCGAGTAAAACCACAGACAGTTACAGACACGAAACTGATGTGTGAATTCCGCTGAAATTCGCGCTGAAACCGAACGTTCGGATCATCCACATACTGTTGTATGGCAGTAAAAATGTCGGTGAATCGTCCGATTAGCTCGTTTTTCTGTTTATACACAACTTGAGTAAGGCAAGAGGGAGTAAAAGGCAGTAGGGGTGAGGAGGAGGGAAAGGAGGAGGGTTAGGCCAGAACCTCTACTGTTTCTTCAGTCTTACCAGCACTAGTGCGTAGCTTTGCCATTTTAAAGACGATAGTCTTTCTTGGGATACCCAAACGGAGAAATTTTGGTCTGTCTGTCTGTCTGTTTGTCTGTTTGTCGGCACGTCACACGATTGAGCTAGTTGGCCAAACTTTAACCCCCTGCCTTACGACCTCCAATCATGACCAAGAAGCATGTGTTCATACGGGTGAGCGTGGGCAATTAAAAATCAAATATTACGCATACCTGAGGCACAACATCAATACCTTAGTACTATTCACAGTGTTCCTTTAAAACAAAATCTATAGATACGTAATTATAAAGATCCTAGTGTTTATTACGCGGCGCTGCTGTGTACAAAACAAGTCTCCGCCCAGTGATTTAACTTCGACGCTGTGGCTGGCTGTGGTGCCGCCACCTGGCAGCAGCATTGTTCAACACAAGCCGATGTTCCCCGGTAGCGCTGTAGATGGCGTCCTCTTCTGTTTTATCAATGCCAGCCAGATGCGGCTGATTCATCGTAGAAGAGCGCTGTCTCAGGCAAGGCAAAACATATATGGCCGCTTGATGAAATACGACCCACTCTACAAGACATGATCAGAGAACGCAGAGAAAAGACCGACGACCAAATTTCAGCGGAGAAACGCCGGCGTCCGTCTAAGCGCGCTCGGAAAACTTCCGAAAAACGAGCCCAGCGGCTAGCCCGGCTATTAAATTGTGGTACTCATGCCGCTCATGCAGTGCAGTCGGCACAAGACTATCGTCTTTCGACGACATTTGCAGCGAAGCACGCAGATACGCGGCCAATTTTTTTTATGCAGCGGCGAGCGTACTAAGCAGCCTACTATGGGAGTGTGGTATGCAGACAGCGCGTCTAGATAAAAAAAATGTACTATGTGCTATCGGTGTGAGATGAAACACGGACCGAGGCAAGCGTTCGAAATGGTACAGTGTGTACTGTCCGTTTAGTCATCACGATGGACAGGCGTGCAAATCAGGTTCGGCAGCACTACACATATGCACATGTCCAAGGTGATGACTGGACGGCGCGCACTACAGACCTGCTCCATGTTTGTAAACAGCGGTAGGCACCGTTGATATATTTAGGGCTCTTGTAGCGACGTCGCAACGAGTTGGCTCCGCCCAGCCATCCCAGCTGAAAGCTCGCTATCGCCCTCTATGATCACGCAACAACTGGCGCAGCAGGTGCAAAAGCTGCCTCCGAGCACTGCACGTCGGGACGCCTCCGGCATAATTACAAGCGGTGGCCGCAACAGAGGAAGTTGCAGCGGCTGTATGAGGGACTCTGAAATGAACATAGGAGCCATGTTCACGTGTAGCTCTGACTCTGAGAACCTCAACCAAACATAAGCCGTCTTAACGGCGGCAATGTGACTCATTTGCGAAAAATCATCGCCGCCGCGGCAGTCTAAGTAGCACGTGCACGTTTTAATTTGTCAACTAATGCAAGAACGACCGGCGCAGTTCAGTAGTTTAAGAGGTTCTTGGGTGTGATGTGCAAATGCGCGGAGTAAAAATACATATTTACGAATCACTACGGCAAATCCTCGCATATAAGAAATGTGCCCTGGAAGTTATTCATGCAAAAGACAAGGGCAATCTCGGCGACAGTTTCATCCGTGATACACTTGCGATAATGCGTCAACTATATGCTATGGGAAATGCGTTTACGTACCTTGCACTTCCGCGGCTCCCTTCGTACGCTCAAGTCGAGACCGCAAAATGCGTACAGCCCGTAAACGGACTCGGCAAGTTTCCCGGGTTCTCTTTCTCTGTGAGTTCTGACAGACGTGAGAACGTCATAAAGTGCACCGCAACCAGAATATCCCTGCCCGATAAACTTGTGTGAGGTGTGTCATCGCAGCCGCACACAACCAGGAAAAGCATAGTCGAAAGCGTCCTTTCGTTCACTGCTGCTTTAATGAACCGCTGAAATAAACACATGCTCGGTGACCGAGTGACACGCTTAGTTTACGCGCGTATAATGAAATTCTTTCTACGCGCTTAAGACTTCTGCAGTTATATCAACAATGGCAACCGTGAAGAATTCTTCGCATATGACAATGCTATCCACAAAATATCCGTGATTTGAAGTAAACGTGCTCGCTATACCTCCACACAAAGCTTGTTCCAAAAAATGCCGCGCGACAGATAACAAGGACAAACGCTTGACAAAGCTAATCATTTTTGCTGGGTAAGCCACTCCAAAACCTAACCGACGAACCTCCGTTGAAGACAAGTTCTCGCGTACTACAGATGCGGCTAATCTTGCGCCGGTCTTTCTAAACAGAAAACTGAAAAAAAAAACTGATTCCATCTTTCTTGTGCCTTCTCGCGCAAATAACCGTGACAGCTCATCGGTACACCGTTTTTAACAAGGAAGTGTTTTATGCTGGGGTCCACCAAGACTTTCATGACGTATTTCCGTCACGGAAGTAAGTAAGCAAAATAAACATGACCCGTTGCCGGGAGTCGAACCCATGACCTCTCGGCTGGCGGGCGCATAACCCACTACGCGACTGTCAAAGCCATGAAAGAGGTCACACGAACGCGCCTTTTATATCTCTCACAGTGCTCTTGTTCGCAGGGTGGTGTTGACTTCTGGAAACGGAAGAGTCAAATTATCGTGGCTACCGCGATTAGCTCAGGCAAACGCACCGTTGCTATTACCGCCCCATTGGGCGCGTTTCCAATAGAAAAGTAATTTTGTCAACGTTTTGACACACCGCGAGGAGGCGGCTTTCACCCAAACCTCGCCAATAGCATTCATCCATGTTAAAATATAGCTCTCTGACATAGAGTTTCATACAGTAACCGAGAGAGGAATCTGGAGCTGCCATCGTTGTACCAGCATGGGAATGATGGGAAGTACAGGCTTCGGATTGGATAGCGTTAGCTGAACTGTCTACGGATCTTTTTCTATGGTTTCAGCATCGTTTTCCGCGCAGCTGGGTCGTGGGGTGCGGTGCAAAGCACTCAAGCAGTGCCTTTTAAATGCCAAGCATTTCTTTGCGTACTGTAAGCACTTTTGTGTTTCTATCTACGTATTTATCTATCTATCTATCTATCTATCTATCTATCTATCTATCTATCTATCTATCTATCTATCTATCTATCTATCTATCTATCTATCTATCTATCTATCTATCTATCTATCTATCTATCTATCTATCTAGCCTCCTACGTCTGGGTGCTCTCGTGATGGCCTCCCTAACTTGGGGTAGACGAAAATTTGTATGGGAGGGTAAAATATATTGACGAATATGTCTGGCTAGTGATGGCATGAATAACGTGAAAATCCCGTCGCGTACGTCGTCAAACTCATTTCTCCGGACACGTGTGGCTCATACCCGTATACCACGGGCCGCGGAATGCGGGTATGCGCCACAGGACTTTGACAATTTATATCTACCCAGGAACAGCGAGAACAGGCATTGGTAATTCAAATGCGAGAGCGTTAAGAGAAACTGAGCTCGGTGGTTTGGACACTGGTAATTTAAAGGCGACAGCGTCAAGAAAAACGGACATCGGCGGCGTTGATGCCAGGAATACAAAGAACAAAAATCAGAGTCCCAGCAGGAATCTAACCCAAGCATTCTGCGTGGCAATCACCAATTCTACCGCAGAGCCACGTCAAGTGTCGAACCTGCTTTGGCAGAACACCCTATGCAGGCGTAATGTTGGTGAAACGTATATTGTGGTTGCAGTGCTGGCTATCTAAATTTATAAACATTACATACGTACTCCTATGACGAAGGAGTCATGTCGGGTTAACGTCAGTTGTATACTCAAGCGCCCTCCACTGTAGTTGTTTTACGTAGCACTATGCAGGGCTACCATCCTTGCAAGCACAAGCTCTACATATCAGCTTACGGCTTCTGGTGTTGGTAATACCCATGTTTCTGTTGGCATCGTTACACAACTGTAAAGAACTGGTTATATGAAA
Source organism: Rhipicephalus appendiculatus (assembly GCA_030522465.1). Lineage (NCBI taxonomy): Eukaryota > Metazoa > Arthropoda > Arachnida > Ixodida > Ixodidae > Rhipicephalus > Rhipicephalus appendiculatus. The sequence goes on from JALIZH010011298.1 coordinate 87,051, forward strand.
CATATGCGGCTGTTCAACATGTCTGTGCGTGCAACATTTGTACGTATCTTTAGCGTCAATTCATAACATTTCGCTCAATAAAAAAACTACAACCCAGTCACCTTACCTCCGGATGCTTAGCATAACATCGATCCCCATGGTGCTTGGGATCTGCCAAATTTTTGGTTCAAAAAGGCTGAAGGCCACTAAGTCTTTTGGTTTTCTGCGACGTCGCAGCTTTACAAGTTGTAATATGAGAGTTTTAGCGAAGCGTCGTGCACCCACCGCTGCGCATATACTCCGTTTCACAAGCTGTTGGCAGTACAGTGGAAGGTACGTGTGCCCTCAGCCAATCACGACAGAGCGCACTACATAATTGTGTTCCTACGCGAATGTTGCTTCCGTGAATCTGACAAGTGAGCCCGCCTGGGTGGAAAAATGTGTACTAAACTAATTAACTTTTTAATTTTGTAGCAGGTGGCGCTTGGCACCATCTTCATCTGATCTGTTTATTTTTTGACGGGCCGACTTCCGTTCCAAAGGAACTGGCTTTGTCTATTAATATTTAGTGTCACTTGTTCCTATGAATTTTCGTCACATCAGAGATTTTTTTAATTGATTACGCCACGGGTATAAAAAATATTTACTTTAATCATTCAATCAATCAATTTAAGTGAATCATTGAGTCAATTAACGAGCGATTCATAGAATCAATCAATCCGATGCTTTATTTTCCGACATAAAAAAAATGTTTTTTTTTTGTTTTTTATGTTTGTTACTCTCACTTCAACAGTACTGAATGATCCCGTCCTGTAAGCAACACGCAATGATTGCCATGAGGCCGTTAGGAGGGCTCACATCTCATCGTCCTCCACAACTTGTATTTGGCGTTGCAGCTCCGCAGAAACCGGCGGCGACTTTGCACAATGCGCCTCGCTTCTTTGATAAATGCGTTCCGAGAGCGTTCCTTGTACTTGAAGCCACGCTGCTTCAGCATCCTCTGCATCGTCGTTGTGGACACGGCCGTAGCGTCTCGTCCTCTTCGAAACGCTGCACCACCTTGGCGATGGCTGGAATTTCACCTCCCTCAAAAAAAGACGTACACCACCAATCGAAAGACGCTCAGGTCAAAATCGTCCAGCTTCTTCACCCGATCACGGCCTTTCCAATAAAACGCTTGTTCGGTGGTATGACTGCCCGCGTTCCCCGCCAGCGCTTTCCACCGACAGAGCGTTCGCTCGCTCACCTGGATAGGTTTTTCCGTCCTCTTGGTGAGTGAATCCAAGCTTGCACTTTCCCCGCACTCGACGCGAAGCGCTAGCGTTTAAAGTTATCTGCTTCGCCAGCTTGGGAAAATCGCGCACACTCGATGGATGGCTCACCGGCGACAGTTTGCGGGACGCGTTGCACACACACGACCAACTCGGGCGACGCCATGTTGCCGAAATGCGGCGCATCACCACCTCACAACAAGCCTCCGCTCAGCCGCTTCCATGCGGGCTTTTTCTATTCATTTCACGAATTATTAAAACACTTTGGACGCTTTAAAACATCAATCCGTACCATACTGTCACGTTATGCGTTTGTAGTGCGCAAAATAGTGCTGGATTGCCAAAATAGTTGAGGGACTATTTACTGTGCTCACGCAGCCCTGATTGGACGAGAGAGCTCTACCTTTGGCTGCACTGCCAACAGCTTGTGAAACGGAGTATAGATGTAGCGTCCTATGCCAGTGCAGGTTATCGCACCGAGTTCACGTCTTCTTACAAGCGCGTCTTGCCAAAACTCGTTCATATCGACTGAAAAAGAACGGTGAAGCTGAGTAGACTCACCATCACGATCCTCTAACTCGACTTCACAACAAAACGAGAGATGCGTTGGGGGCAGGCCACTTGGACAGACGCACCTGGCATCGCAACAGACGATAGGTTAATTGTTTCTCACTCAACACAGTACTGTTATTTCCATAAATATATAAAACGTACTTTCGAGGGAAAAACAGACGTCTTGGTTTTCAAGTGTAAAAAATAATTCATTCAGGTGCTAAATTTGGAACATAATGGCAGAGCAATGCATACCCTGGTGGTTAAATTTGTCCAGGTTTCACCTCCATCTCACGGTCGCGGAAATATTTGCAAATAGTTTTACGTATTGAAGAATGGAGCGAGTTTTCATTGGAAATGACTTCTTATCACTTCGTTTTACACTCCGCAAACCAGCGTCACAATTCTCAAGAACGTAGTCAATCCGAAGCACATCCGAAGCCTGTACTTCCCATCATTCTCATGCGGGTACAAGCACCGCTGAAGGAAGCCCGCATAGACACTAGCGCCAAATTCCGCTCTAGGTATTGTAGTATGAAACTCAATGTTCTCCGACGCTTTGAAGGACTGCATACCGACTTCCAGTGTTTATTATGTGCTCGTTGATGTCATCTTTGTGTGGGATTCACCATACGTGGTGTCCAAGTATATGTTCACAACTTCAGCTACCGCAAAGGTTAAATTATGATCATGGGTGTTAGTCGTCGGGACGGAGATGCGCCGTTAGGCGTCAACGTGGGTGGGTCTACACCCAGCGTTGCTATATGTGCGAAACAGCAATAGACATTGTCCTAGCTCTCATATATCAATGTACTATAAACAACCAACTACTTCTGTGAAGACACGTTTCACTTTCGTGTTACATCAATACCTTTGACGTAGGAATCAGCCATGTTTTTTTTTCTACTTTATGCGATGACAAACAACACACGCACCATCGAAAACACGGCAGCAACTGCTATAGGCGCAGTGGCTTTTGCCTACCGCGCGACACTAGACGCCCGACGACAGCGCCACCACAATTTCGTGACTTAGGTCCCGTGGAATTCGTCTATAGGCACCGTCCACTGACCATAGGGAGCTGTGTCGCTCGCACTGGCCCGTCCCAAGTTTGCTGATATTGGCCGTAAGGAGCACGCAGAAAGCAGACGCGCCCCTCGTGTAGCACGGCCACAATCCGCCCACTCATGCAGGGAGGGAGGCGCGCGCATCGCGTTCCATTTTGACCGACCCCGTCCCATTATTGTTTTAGATGTGATGCATCTTATGGCGAAGCTTAATCCGGTGGTGGTGGTGGTGGTGGTGGTGTGCCGCGTGCCCACCCTTACTGCGCATGCGCAAACAGTTAAAAAAAATAAAAATAAAAACCTCCTCTCCCCTTCTCTCTCCTCTAGGCATCCCTCCCCGCGGCAACCACACCCACACTGCGCATGCGCCTCCCTTCCTCTCTCCCCTCTTACACTCCCCCCCCTCTCTCCATCCCTGCCCGCGGCGTCTAACTCCCCCTGCGCATGCGCGTCCCCCCTCTCTCTCCTCTCCTACGCTCCCCCCCTCTCTCCTCTACGCATCCCTGCCCACGGCGTTCACACTCCCACTGCGCATGCGTGTCACCCCCCTCTCTCGCCTCGCGACGCCGACGCAGGCAGCGTCTGCTAGCGAGTTTCTTGGTTGAAAAAACCGACTGCTCGCGCTGCACAACCGTTCACTGGCCATCCCGTATATATAGCAATGGATCTTGACCTCCAAGGTGGTGCCGGTGGGAGATTTCTCCTGTGCGTTGTTGAACAATAAAAATTCGCAGCGTGCGCGTTAACTAAAAGCGGAGTGCGGGTCTCTGTGTCCAGTCGGAGTCTTCTGTCTCTCATTGCCCATTAGCAGCGATTGGCATGTTTCAGTAGGAAACACCGCTTCATCACTGCGTGCTTTACGCCTCCCCAGTTTTCTCTCCAGCGCAACGCTGCGATGAGCGCCAGCGTCAACGCCGCCGCTAGTGTAAGCGTTAGCGCCCGCTGCTTCACATCTACACATGGTTCCCTTTAGCGGGAGATGGTGTAATTTTTTTATCCGCTACGCTGTGCATTCTCGCGCTGCTGTCACCCTGGAAAACTCGACTGTACGGCGCCTATGGGCACACTGCGCTTCTAACTCTTCGCTGACGGGAACGCCTCTAGCGGTGGCGCGCGCGTGCGTGGGTTGATAGAAGCTTTCGAACAGCGCGGCCGGTGGCAGCATTCGTGCCAGCTTCCTCGTGTTTTTCCGGAGTTTTGCGAAACGTTTCTTCTTTGGCGGTCATTCCGTAGCTCAGCGTGGCAGCAACAAGGTTTGTTGTCTTGTGGGCTGTCACAACACCTACAGCGATTCGCCTGGAACAAAGCTTTACCGCTTGCCGAATGCTCACTGGGAGAAGGAGAGACGCCAACGTTGGGTACAACTCTTCGCCGTGACAAATGAGTGTTTTGTCATTTTATTCAGTGCAGGGTGTTTCGTTTATACCATGGGAGAGGCGCACATGCAACGAAACATTGTTTCAGACCTGCCTTGATTGCGATACAGCGATTAATCGTGATTTCCAAATTGCGATGCACTTGTTTCCACGCTGAATTGGTATCGCGAAGAGATATTCTCTTCGCGAGTTTAATTCTCGTTCTTATTTCATGCGCAGCGTTGATGGAACAGACTGGGAGCCCACAGACAATAGCAGAAGTTGCGTCACCCAGAACGCCTCTTGACACACTAAACATTTCATGTGCGACGCTAAGGCCAGTGAACAGGAGCACCCAGCCTACCACCCAACGATTTTTCCATCATCTTGCAAGAAGGCTGGAGCAGCTGGCTCATGTGAACGCTATGGAAGGTGCGGTAACATTATGCATGTTTTGCACGTTGTTTAGGCTTCACCTCGATTATTATTACTTTCGTTCTAGACGCATTCTATCCACAGTTCATATCTTTTGGGCTGGTGTACCAGTTTTGCGCTTGTCATGCTCGTGTGTTATTTTTGTTAGCTTTGCATAAAAAAAAACTCGTGCTAAAATCACTTTACTACACCTTAACAGTAATTTTGTTTTATTGTTGTTGTGACTGGCTCTCACATGACTGTCATGCGGCTCTCGCATGACTTGTTTTCGATTCGCTTTCGAATCTCTGCAGGTACACGGCCACTGCCGCAGCGTTTTCGTGCTTGGGAGCTATGCCTGCTCTGCAGTCGCAGGTCGCGTCAATGGCGCATCTGTTTCGAGAGAGCTTCAAAACAAGAAAACAGCATGAAATAAAACGAGACCATCAAATAAAAACCGGCAGATCCCACGCACTGTGGGAATCGATGTAATGCGAAGCAGCCAGGAAGGAGCAGATCATGCTTTACATATTTTGCATGTCATGTTTCAAATGTTAAGACCTATCATTTATGTTCGTCATACAGTCACGTCGCGCAATACCAATTTTGGTGTATATCCAGCTAGCGAACTGGACGCAAGCGCACCATAAGCATGGCATGTAAATGGCGTTGTAGATGACATGCATGCCAAGATTTTCATGTTACCACCTGCCACTTATGTTCATTATACAGTCATGTCACTCAATACCAAATATGGTGTATATCAAGCTAACGAAACGGCCGCGAGCACGCCATGAGCGTGGCATGCAAGTCATGTCGCACATGACAAGACATGATTTTCATATTACCACTAGTCATTTATGTTCGTCATACAGTCACGTCACTCAATACCAAGTTTGGTGCATATCAAGCTAACGAAACGGCCGCGAGCACGCCATGAGCGTGGCATGTAAATCAAATCATGTTGTTCATGACATGCACGTCATTATTTGCATATTACCACCTGTCATTTAATTCGTCATACAATCACGTCACTCAATCCCAAATTTGGTGTATATCAAGCTAACAAAACGGCCGCGAGCGCGCCATGAGCGTGGTAAGTAAATCATACTTTTCATGACAAGTTAGTCATGATTTTGATGATATGACCAGCCATTTATGTTCGCCATACGGTCATGTTATGCCATACCAAATTTGGTATAAATCCCATTAACAATACGGCCAGGGGAGCGCAAAGTCGTAGGCGGCTAGATAGATAGATAGATAGATAGATAGATAGATAGATAGATAGATAGATAGATAGATAGATAGATAGATAGACAGATAGATAGATAGATAGATAGATAGATAGATAGATAGATAGATAGATAGATAGATAGATAGATAGATAGATAGATAGATAGATAGATACGCTCAAACTCGCCGAAGTTCGCTAAGAAATGCTTCGCATTTAAAAATGCTTACATACTGTCAACTTGATCGTCTTCGACGGAGCGTTGATGCGTGTTTGGGACACACGGCAACCTGTCACTACGTTTCCGTCCGCACAGACAATGTATTTACGAGTGAAAAACAGCGCTAAAATACGGGACAAGAAAGAACACGGGACCACGGCGCTGACTAACAACCATATGTGTTTATTTCTTCGGTCAGCATATATATACTTCACCACTATCACAATGAAATCATGAATCACTATCACTCGTAATCATGAACCAACCAGCCCAAATGCGTACCTTACTACAATTTATTTAATAACATTTTGTACATGACCTGCCTCGTACAGAAGCCCCTTTTTAGCAATGTTTGTTCCTCTGAAAAATTTGATCCAAACCTTCCACGGTTTGAATAGCAGAGAGCAGTTGCAGAGGGATGCAAGCAGACGGCACCACGTTTGCACAGGTAGCCGCGCCGGCAGTCTGGGAGGGGACGCTGTCACCCCAGGGACGCGGAAAGCGCCGCGTTGATAGCGCCGCCTGTGCAAGCGCAGTGTGCCCATATTATAGTGCCTAGAATAAACTTACTAGTGTGCCGACCGCCGAGCGTTTTCAATGGGAGACGCTGGCACCGCCGGTGATGCCTTCCGCCGTAGACCACCACACGGCGACACCCTTTGGGACCGTGCTATCCGAGCGGCGCGTCGCCCGCATGTCGCTTGCGCAAGGGACGCGCGTTCGTAAGCGCAGGCTGTTGCGGTCACTGAGTAAGAAATATTCCGTGGTTGCGGTAAACTTGTGGGGCTTTGTTGCTTTCGAGCAAGTAATGTACGGTGTCTCCGCATTTCATTGGAGGGTTTTTTTTTTTAAATGTGAAGCATCTTATGGCGAAGCTTAATCCGGTGGTGGTGTGCCTCGAGGCCTCACTTACTGCGCATGCGCAAACCCTTTCAAAAAAAATAAAAATAAAAAAAACCTCCTCTCCCCCCTCTCTCCTCTAGGCATCCCTCCACGCGGCAACCACACCCTCACTGCGCATGCGCCGCCCCACCTCTCCTCCCTCCTACGCTCCCCCCCTCTCTCCTCTAGGCATCCCTCCCCGCGCTCCCACTGCGCATGCGCGTCCCCCCCTCTCCCTCCTCTAATACGCTCCCCCCCTCTCTCCTCTAGGCATCCCCTGCCCACAGCGTCCACACCCCCACTGTGCATGCGCGACCCCCCCCTCTCTCTCCTCTCCTACGCTACCCCCCTCTCTCGCCTCGCGACGCCGACGCAGGCAGCGTCTGCTAGCGAGTTTCTTGGTTGAAAAAACCGACTGCTCGCGCTGCACAACCGTTCACTGGCCATCCCGTATATATTGCAATGGATCTTGACCTCAGGGAAATCCTTCACCAAGTTTTATCGAAGGGACATGACGTGGTGTTCCAATGGTTGCCGGGACATTGTGGCATTGTTGGTAACGACCTCGCTGATGATGCTGCCCGGTCCGCCCACGAAAACGCCCAGACAACCCCAATACCCCTGTCGAGAACGGATGCTGCAAGGGGCCTTCAATCGTTCGCTGTCACAATGTCGCAAACTTGGCAGAGCGACTCCAGTGTCGGGAACCGCCGCTTACACAAATTGGACCCATCGAGGAAGCTTCAAGTTCCATCGGACCTCTCCCGCCGGGATGCAACTTTACTGTGCCGCCTGTGGTTAGGAGTAGCTTTCACGAAGGCGTACTCTTTTCGCATAGGAATGGCAGATACCTCCAGATGTGACTCATGTGATAGTGAAGAAACAATAGAACATCTACTGTGTTCCTGTGATAGTTTTGTGAGCGAACGCAACGTTCTACGCGCTACGCTAAACAAGCTAGACGATAGACCTTTTTCCGAAGAGAAGATCCTCGGATCGTCGCTCCACGCGTCGCAGGCCAGCAAAGCGACGCGAGCATTGCTATGTTTTTTAAAATCGACCGGCTTAAGCGACCGCTTGTAGGCGTGCAATGGACAGGCGCACAGGTGCCCTGATGGTGCTCTCTTCCCTCTCCTCTCTTTCTTTCTTTTACTCCCTTCGTCCCTTCCCCCCAGTACAGGGTAGCAAACCGGACGCGCGTCTGGTTGATCTCCCTGTCTTTCATTTCTTTCACTCCTCCTTGACCTCCAAGGTGGTGCCGGTGGGAGATTTCTCCTGTGCGTTGTTGAACAATAATAATTCGCAGCGTGTGCGTTAACTAAAAGCGCACTGTGGGTCTCTGTGTCCAGTCGGAGTCTTCTGTCTCTCATTGCCCATTAGCAGCGATTGGCATGTTCCAGTAGGAAACACCACTCCATCACTGCGTGCTTTGCGCCTCCCCAGTTTTCTCTCCTGCGCAACGCTGCGATAACGCCAGCGTCAACGCCGCCGCCAGTGTAAGCGTTAGCGCCTGCTGCTTCACATCTACACATGGTTCCCTTTAGCGGGAGATGGTGTAATTTTTTTCTGTGCGCACGCTTCGCACTTGTTTCATTTCGCGGAACCGCGATGTCGTCGTAGAAAACGAGGCGTAAAAACGGCAGCTGTTTTGTCCCATATTGTACGAGTGGATAGCGCTCAATTAACGATCGGGTCTTATTTTTCAGTGCGCCTGTTGACACGAACGTTTAGCCGAGCGGGAGAAGAATATAAAGAGGGCAAATTGAAGACCATCTCCGGTGGCTGTCGTTCGTGAGAGACACGAGCGTCGTTACGTGATTAAACAGATGATTAATAAAATCTGTGTCGTTAGGTGATTAAGCATAGCATTAGTAAATTGATGGTAATTAGCTACAATTTGCTGCAAACTTAGCATTTGTGGACATGTGGCGCATATAATAGTTTGAAAAATGTTTTGCTGCTTCCTCAGAAACCACGCATTTAATTATTAGAATTTTTCTAAGAAACACGTGGTATCGTTCAGTCTATTAATCATAACTGTGCGTGCGATCATTTGTTAGTGCTACGAAATCGCATTCTTTCGATTACGCTTTGCAACCCAAATGTCCGCAACGCGGAACGGGCTGGGACAGCCCACCGGCGTCTCTCACAAGCGCGCACGCTGGCTCGAGACGCCGCTCAGTATGGCACGGTCCCTACGGCTATCGCCGTCTGGTGGCCGCCGGTGGAAGGCATCGTTCTCCGTGCCACCGCGACGCCCGCGGTCGGCACACTAGTAAGTATATTCTAGGCACTGTACCCATACCTAAACCTCCTTGACTATACCAATGCGAATGCTTGCCCCTTTTCTAGTTTTTAGGGGCGAAGCTCCTTAAAGCGGCACCCGTTCATCCCTCGTCGTTGTCGTAGTCGTAGTCGTAGTGCGTAACAAGTCTTACGCTTTGACCTCCAAGGTGGTGCCGGTGGGAGATTTCTCCTGTGCGTTGTGGAACAATAAAAAATTCGCAGCGTGCGCGTTAACTAAAAGCCGAATTCTTCTGTCTGTCATTCCCCATTAGCAGCCATTGGCATGTCCCAGTAGGAAACGTTAAAAAAAAAAAGCCGACTTCTGCTGTCTCTCATTCCCAGTAGCAGCCATTGTTTACCTCCAAGGTAGTGCCTGGTGAGATTTCTCCTGTGCGTGATTAAATAATAAAAATTTTGTTCAAAACGCCGTTGATTGATGAAATAAACCAACGAAAGACGCCAGATGTTTTCTAAAAGCGAAACGAAAAGACGCCAGATGTTTCTAAAGCAAAACGAAAAGACGGAGCTGCTTAACGAAAGACGGCAGGTGTTTTCTAAAGCAATGGTTTTATAATCAAAACCATATCGCGATACAGGTTTGTAGTTGACGATGCTCGTTGCCGTCGGTGTGTGCTCGTATGGATAAGGATGCCGCTGCAACCAGTGCAAGAACCACTTAGCTTACATTTCACCGACCACAAAGCGGTCATAATGAAAGGACAACGGAAACCAGCAATAAAAAGTTTGATAAAACATTTAATCAATCGTTTCACGTCATTTTTATCGGGCGAATTAACGGAAGAAATTTCACGGTTTAACCGATGATTACTTCCAGGAGCTTCGCCCAATCTCATCATCATTCACCTCGTGGATCTGCCGTCAATTTTTTTGTCGACGATGTTACTCTTCTACGGCAAAGGAGTGAGGCTCTCCCTTTGCACTAATGAAGTAAGTGCCAACAAGATCACACATGAGAACTGCAGAACACAGATGACAAAGACGACCTCGGCAGAAGTCCACTTGTCCTACTCAACATATTCGGAGTGCTGTATTGAAGCACTGGTTTACTGCAGCACTTCCTGTCGTTCATTATGCAAGAAACAGCTATTCTTCTTAATTATTGTTCTACAAAACATATATCTTGTCAAGCGCATAATTCCTTTAATAAGGTGAATGACATTCGAGAAGTTTCATTCTGTTTGCTGATATTTTCATACACAAGATCGAAAATTTCAGGTCAAAAGCTTTCTCACATCTATGAGTTTTCATCGTATGACCTCTTCGGTTGCACGCCCGTATGGTAAAAGCTGTCCACTGTTCCTCGCACTGCCCCGTCCCAAGTTCGCTGACATCGGCCGTTAGGGGCACGCATGAAACAGACGCGAGCACGCGTCCCCCGTGTAGCCCGGCCACGATCCGCACACTCATGCAGGGAGGGAGACGCGCGCGTCGCGTTCCGTTTTGGCCGACCCTGTCTCATTATTGCTTTTAAATGCGAATGCATTTCTTAGTCGGGGGTATTTCAGGCGTCCGTCGGTGTTCGCATCCCTCCGCTCTCCCTCCCTCTCCCATAGCAACAGCTGCGGGCGCGCGCGCTTATCCTCGCCCCTAGCAACCGGAGCAGGTGGTGCGGGCGGAGTAGCGGAGAGTGAGTGGAGAGGAGGAGCGCGCTCTGGTGTGTGAGGGCGCTCGCATCGCGGGAGCTCGGCGGAGCTCCCGCGTGTGTGGAGAGAGTGTAGGAGAGGGTAGGTGCAGTGCTTCGCCGCTTCCTCTCTCTCGCTGTTCGCTATCTCTCCTCCCTGCGCCCCACTCTCCCGTCCGCTCGCTCGCACGTATATATATAAGAAGAAAAAAAACAAAAAAAAGAAAAAAAAACAGGCGCTGCGCCGTGCTCCCGACCGGGCCGCAGAAATTAGGCGCCTTTTCCTTCTTCGAACCACAACCACCATATATAAATGGAGTGAAGCGCGTGCGAAATGCATTCGCATTTCCTCACGATTCGCTTCGGGGAGGTGGGGGCATTTTTATTTATCCGCTTGGCTTTGCGTTTTGGTGCTGCAGTCACACAGCAAAATTCGACTGCACGGTGCCTATAGCGGGCTTCCGGAGCCGCTATTTTAAGGCGAAAGCCTTTAACGTCTCATGCTCACGCTCGTCCGTCCCTCCGTCCGTGCCATGGCACTGTGCGAGGTGGCCGCCGGGGCGCGCCAACGGACGCCCGTCGCGTCGATTGCACCTCGCGAAGGACTGCAGAGCGCTCACGTTTTGCTTGCGTAGCGTCGCTGGGCCCAGCGTGTCCAATCATGCAAGAAGGGAGACGCGTGCATCGCGTTCTATTCTGACCGACCCGTCTCAATGGGCACAAGCGTTCGCCGAGCACACTTTCGAATTTACGAAGCTTCCTTCAATTTTTTTTGATAAGTGAATTCCTTACAGGTGACAAGTGTATAGGTGAGAAGTGAAACCTGTTTCAATACATTCTATTGATCGAGATGCGTCGCAGGAGGAAAGGTACATGCTCACCCTACGAAAACCTTGGTTTGAAAGAGTAAGCGGGGCAAGTCATTTTTCCTTCTAGCGCTAAGCAACCTTCAATTATTGTTCTTTAAAGGAGGTACTTTGGAGTAGTGATAAATGAGCTCACTTTAAGGCATCGTATTTCATTTTTTGCTTCAAGTGCGGTAAAGAAAACATCTATCTATTAGCTTTAACCACAGCAAAAGCTTGGAAATAGTGACGAGCAGCACGGTGACTTGTAACGTTGACCGGATAACTTTTTCAAAGGTTCTCACTGAATTCAACAATAGGGATATTGTATTTGCTAAAACACGCCTGGCCTGCTATTTCGTTCCAACCTTAACGGTAACAGTGGGCCAATAAGTCCGTATCGTTTAGTGGGTGCTACAAATAGAGGTTCTCGCTTTATCGATAGCTGAAGTGTGTGGAGCGACCATATAAGATCAGCTATTTATAGTGCTGTGGCGCCACGTTCAACATGGTTTCCATCTGCGTGTATGAATATAAAAACTTCTCTTTTGTTTGAAAAAATTCCAGCAGATCCCACGCATTGTGAAAATCGATGTCAGGCAAACTAGAAACCGAGTAGTTGTCTACGCGGCATCATTTTTATAGATATGTTTTAAAGCAGCCCTGATTTTGGCACAGCGTCGCTCGCAGTTGTTTGCCACCGCAATAGGGCAAGCACAAGTACTTCGCTCCGCCGTATTAAAGCTGTCTATAATTAGACTAGCCGGTATGTGCCACAAAAAGTGGTCAAGCCTCCCTACTCACCTCCGTATGGGCACACTGCGCTTGCACAGGCGGCGCCACCGACGGGGCGGCATTCAGCACCAACGCGGCCGTTTCCGCGTCCCTGGGGTGATGGCCTTCCCTTCCAGACCGCACACGCGGCTACTTGAGCAAGCGTGGTGTCGTCTGCTTGCGTTCCTCTGCAACTTCTGGGTGGTTTTCAGACCGTGCAAGGTATGGAAAAAATTTTCAGAGGAGTGAACATTAAAATTAGCAGTTGTTCCGAGTACGAATACAACCGATGAGCCAAGCTCCTTAAAAATGGGAAGCAAACGACTATGTACATTTTGAAACAGTTGGCGGCTTCGGCGCTTAGATTCGGCCGCTCTAGCACGTAAGGTAGGATCCTGTCGGCGTAACCTTTGTAGCTCCGCTCGTCGTGCTTTAACCGCAGGACCCTGTTGCCGGGCTCATCTTGCTGCCGCTGCTCTGGCTTTGCGTTCCGCATCCTTGCCAAGCTGCTTATCGTTTTCATCATATTCACGTTTACGTTTCTGAGGGCGACTATCCATATTCTGTGAGGAGCCCTAAGTAATGTCAAGTGGGTCCTATTTTTTTTATATATGTACAACCATGGTTTTCAGTAAATTTTATTGTCGTTTATAAACGCGAAGTGTTTTTGCGCCGCGCACCTTGTTTTTTGCGCAACGCGCACCGAACGCCGCGAGCGCCTTGCACCACGTGCCGTTTCTTTTTTTATTTATTTTTTATTTTTTTGTTGTTGTTGCGCCGGCGCCGCGAGGGAAGAGCGTCTACTGCTACCTTAGACAAAGCGCCCGTGATGCGCTAGAATGATGGTTGTCATTTCACAATTCACGATGGTGAAAGTGAAGAAGACCATTATAACCAGTTGTGCACACAGCTTATTTCCTTTATTTTAGCTCGAATTTCTGGTGCGCTAGAAGCAAACCGCTCAGTGTTCGCCGCGCACGGCGTTTCATTGTCTTTTTGAGCCGGCGACGCATCCAGGGAGCTTCAACGGCGAACGGGTGCCGGCCTAAGGAGCTTCGCTCCTAATAAACGAAAGCTTCTGTGACAGGCAGGTCATGTACAATATTAAGGCGAAAGCCTTTAATGTCTCTTGCTCACGTCCTTCCGGTGTCCGTCCGTCTGTCCGTCCGTCCGTCTGTCCGTCCGTCCATCTGTCCGTCCGTCCATCCGTCCGTCAGTCCGTCTGTCCGTCCATCTGTCCGTCCGTCTGTACGTCCGTCCGTCCCTCCGTCTGTCCGAGCTCTGGCACGGAGCCAGGGTGGCCTCCAGGATGCGCAAACGGACGCCGGTCGCGTCGGACTCTACAGCGCTCGCGCTTTGCTTGCGTAGCGTCGCTGTGCCCAGCGTTTGCAATCATTAGGGAGTTTTCGAATAGCGTGCGCAAAGCTTTGCGGTCCTTGCGGTCGCCCGCTATTTCCGTCATTTAACGGGGGCCCACAAGAGGTTAGCGTATGACGCATGCGCAGTTGCGGCAAACGCAAACGCAAAGCTTTGCGTACGCTATTCGAAAACTCCCTATTCTGACCGACGGCGTCTCAATGGACACAGGCGTTCACGGAATACACTTTCGAATTTAAACGCTGGAACGCGGATGGCGCTTGCACTGTGCGCAAAGCGCAAGAAAATAGGGAGTTTTCGAATAGCGTACGCAAAGCTTTGCGGTCTTTGCGGTCGCACGCTATTTCCGTCCCTTAACGGGGGCCCGCAAGCGGTTAGCGTATGACGCATGCGCAGTTGCGGCAAACGCAAACGCAAAGCTTTGCGTACACTATTCGAAAACTCCCTAATACTAACGCATGCGAACAGAGGAAGATTAGTCTCGCGTCTCGCTGCGATTCGCGGTAAAAAAATAAAAAAAAAGAAAACACGCACACATTCGGTTTGTGTGTTATCCCACTGAATGTAAAACATAAAAGACATGGTATAGTCAGTGGAATGGCCACACGCTTTCGCCGAACACACTTTGGAATGTACAAAGTGTCCTTCAATTTTTTTGGAAGAACTTGTCTCTGCGGACGGAAGCGTGGTGACAGGTCGGTGTGTGCCCCAAACACGCATCAAAGCTCCATTGAACACTATCAAGTTGGCAATAACTAAGCATTTTTTATTCGATGGCCTCGTTTTATATAAATCTGTTTTCTTGTTTTGAAGCTCCCTCGCAACAGATGCGCCACTGACGCGGCCTGCGACTCCAGCGTAGGCATCACCGGCAAGTGGAATCACTCTGCGGTTTGGTCATGTACCTGCAGAGATTCGAAAGCGAATCGAAAACAAGTCATGCGAAAGTCCCGTCCGTTATTTAAAGCTAACAAAAATAACAGAAGAGCATGACAAGCGCAAAACAGGTACACCATCCCTAAAGAACTGTGAATCCAGTACGTCTAGACCTGAAAGAATATTCACCGCTCTCAAGTCTAAACAACGTGCTAAACACGCATAAATGTAACCGCACCTTTCGTAGCGTTCACATGAGCGGGCTGTTCCAGCCTTCTTGTAAGGGGATGGAAAAACCGTTGGGTGGTAGGCGGGGTGCTCCTGTTCGCTGGCCTTAGCATTGCCCACAAAATGTCTACTGCAAATTCTGCTACTTCCTGTGGGCTTCCAGTCTGTTCCATCAACGCTGCGCATGAAATAAAAATGAGAATTAAACAATCTCCTCGCGATACTGATTCAGCGTTAAAACAAGTACATCGCCATTCGGAGACCTTGAATAATGGGTGTATCGCAACTAAGGCAGGTCTGAAACAATGTTTCATTCCATGGCCGCCTCTCCCATTGAATAAACGTAACACCGCGCAGCGAATAAAATGACAAGAAGTCTTACTTGTTACGGCGAACAAGTTGTATCGTTTTATCGAACGTTGGCGGTTCTCCTTCTCCCAGTGCGCCTTCGGCAAGTGGTGAAGCTTCGTGCCAGGTGAATTGCTGTAGGTGTTGTGACAGCCCACAACCCAACAAACTTTTTGCTGTGACGCTGAGCCATGGAACGACCACCAAAGAAGAAACGTTTCGCAAAACTGCGGAATAACACGAAGGAGCCGGCAAGAATGCTGCCACCGGCCGCTGCGTTCGAAAGCTTCTATCACCCCACGGACGCGCGCGCCGCCGCTAGAGCCATTCCTGTCAGCGAAGAGTTTGAAGCGCAGTGTTCCCTATGCAGCGTAGCCTATCCGGAAGAGCATAGCCTCTGATGCTGGATAAAAATGGCTTGCTAATGTGCGGTCGTCAATTGTGGCCACGCATTCCACAAGGCCCCGGGCCATTTCGCTTTTTCCGGAAACCTACTTTCGTGCTTGGCGCACTGCGAGGATCGTCCTTATTATTAACCGCTTTGTGGTCAAATATGTCCGAATGAATGAGAGTGTGATGCCAGTTAGCAGTACATATTTGTGACGGGGCCAAAATAACACGATGTAATCATCCGATTTTCCTAATTAATGCGGGCTGAATTAACGAGGTTGAACTGTATTCAAATTCTAGACACTGCTGTTCCGTAAGACCAAACAATGATGTAGCCTGGGCTGACGTCACTCGCGTACACACACATACACACACACACACACACACACACATACACCCACCCCCCTCCCACACACAAACACACACTCACTTACACACACACACACACACACTCTCACACACACTCACACGCACACACACACACATGCCAACAAAGGATGCCATCGCAGCGTACACACTGACTGAACTTGCATAAATATATTACAAAGGTTCCTGCAGCTCCATTCGAATGTTGAGCCTATAGTTCTGGAACCCCTTGCCCTAACCACTATGCAGCCGGTGTATGCTTCATGAGACCGCATGGAACACCACTAAAATATAACGCGTGCAAGGAAGCACGTTCAGGCCCTTCTCGCGTTTTGTACCATGCAGATTGTTTCCTGGAGAATGTCCTTGGTGCAGTCCAGCGCGCTAAGACGTCTGACGTTGTTTCACAAGGCATACAGAGCATCCGCTAGCCGCTGTACAGTTGAGTGTCAGGGAACATTAGTAATGAGAACTAACAGATAATGATGCCGAGGAAAGTATAGGGGATGTTATTAGAAGTAATTGTAATGTAAATGTGAAGAATGAAAAGGGGACGAAAAAGATAACTTGCCACCGGCAGGGACTGAACCTGCGACCTTCGAATAACGCGTCCGATGCTCTACCACTGAGCTACGGTGGCGGTCATCCCTCCATCCACTTTATAGGGTTTACATGTGCATTTAAACGTGGGAGCGTCAGTCACCGCCGCCTGTTGCCATTGCGGCGAGTGTGGAACACTCTTTTTGCTTGTGGGCGTCACGTAGTACGTGATCTTATTACGAGCTGGCAGCTGACCAATAATCCCTCGCATACTACCTAAAGGCACCAAGTCTGCCAAAACGAGGCCCTCGCTATGAATGAAGGAAAGAAGCGTAAGTTTAAGGGCTCGTTTGATTTGTTAAACACATTATAAATGAGAACTAACAGACAATGATGCCAAGGAAAGTATAGGGGATGTTATTAGAAGTAATTGTAATGTAAATGTGAAGAATGGAAAGTGGACGAAAAGATAACTTGCCACCGGCAGGGACCTGCGACCTTCGAATAACGCGTCCGATGCTCTACCACTGAGCTACGGTGGCGGTCATCCCTCCATCCACTTTATAGGGTTTATATGTGCATTTAAACGTGGGAGCGTCAGTCAACGCCGCCTGTTGCCATTGCGGCGAGTGTGGAACAGTTATAATCAACGACAAAATTGCAGTATTCTGTGGTTAGTCCTGAATCATGTGAAACGCGTGTTTCTGCATTGTGCTTAAATGTAATACACAGTCACTGTGTGATGGTTTGCGCCGTAACTTTACCACCCATTTGATATTACATGCCGGTATAACCAGAGGTTTTCATAAGATGCTGTCTAACAAGACGCGATATTACTCACTGGATTGGAAGGCGGGCCAAAGAAGTGAATACTAACTTATGCTCCCTCTCCGGTGTTATTACACGCTGTATACTTATAATAGTATCTGGGGTTTAAAGTCCCAAAACCACGATATGATTATGAGAGACGCCGTTGTAGAGGGCTCCGGAAATTTCGACCACCTGGGGTTCTTTAACATGCACCTAAATCTAAGTACACGGGCCTCAGACATTTTCGCCTACAAGCTGTGTACTTGCTCGGGTAAGCTCTAGCAGTTGCCTCTACTCGCTTACCTTTCTTACTCACTCACTCACACGCCCTTGCATAATCAGTGAATTAAATGATGTCTTAGTCAAATACATTTGCATTTACCACTACCACTCTCACCTACAATTGCAGCCAATCAAAAAGTTAGCGCTCGGGCTTCCGTGTATGCCATCATATATACTCACTGTTTCTATTATTCACTAATGTTTTGTCTAAGGAATGTTGAATGACCGTGCAGCAAGCGTGAATGAGCGTTTTCGTTACATAATATGCTGAGGTGTATTTCTTGAATTGATGTAACCGTCATATCGGAGACAAAAGAGGAAAATGACTAAACGAGATGAAATTTGGTCCACTCGTAAGTTTGCGAAGAGCGGGACTGCAATTTGATTGTTTTGTTTAACTGAAATGCCGAATTTATGAGATAAATTTGAAAGGAGCTGTAGAGAATGATATCATCTAGCGGTAGATTAGACATTCCCCAGTCGCGTGTGAAAAAAAAAAAGCTTTTATTTTGTTGTAGTTCCTGTTTTACCCCTTCGTCTTTATTCGCTGAATCTTCCCCAAGGCATCACACAAACCAAATGTATACAAACTGTTTTGCACACAGTCGAGAGAAGTACGTGAACTTGAGGAAGCCGACTCGCTTTCCGTCACGTTTACTTCCAAGACGTGCTTTGCAGCTCCGAGTGGCGCTTTAGACTGCGAGAGCAACAAACGATGCAGGAGACATAGGAACGTGTGCCCCTCCGCAAGCTTCTTAAGTTTACACTCCAACATCCGCATTGCGTTTTGCTACGCTTCCGTTTTGCTGCAGAACGTTAAATGTGGCGCTAATGTGGGCCACTGGTCCGCATTGGTACCAACCTAAACCGATTGAGTTTTGCACCAGAATGTTAACTATGGTGTTAAGTTGTGCCTCTGGTATTATTACTTTTTATGTAGTTGTAGTTAGAACCGCACTGATCGTAGTTATTCCCATTGTAATGTCTGTATTTTCTGTTTTTCTTCAGGAAATTGACTCAACAAATATGGGTATATACCTACAGGCGGAACAAATTTTCTCCTGTGTATTTTGGCCAAAGTACGCCAGTGAGGTACTTCCTAGAGCAGGGGTCTCAAACACGCGGCCCTCGAGGCTCTCGGTTGCGGCCCGCGGCCAGCCTATGACTGTCTTCGCCCCACATTTTAGATGTGAAGCATCTTATGGCGAAGCTTAATCCGGTGGTGGTGGTGTGCCGCGTGCCCGCCCTTACTGCGCATGCGCAAACGCTTTAAAAAAATAACTAGAAAAACCTCCTCTCTTCCTCCGCTAGGCATCCCTCCCTGCGGCAAACACACCCTCACTGCGCATGCGTCTCCCCTCCTCTCTCCCCTCTTACACTCCCCCCTCTCTCATCTAGGCATCCCTGCCCGCGGCGTCTACACTCCCACTGCGCATGCACGTCCCCCCCCTCTCTCTCCTCTCCTACGCTCCCCCCTCTCTCCTCTACACATCCCTGCCCACGGCGTTCACACTCCCACTGCACTTGCGTGTCACCCCCTCTCTCTCTCCTCTCCTACGCTCCACCCTATCTCGCCTCGCGACGCCGACGCAGGCAGCGTCTGCTACCGAGTTTCTTGGTTGAAAAAACCGACTGCTCGCGCTGCACAACCGTTCACTGGCCACCCCGTATATATGCCAATGGATCTTGACCTCCAAGGTGGTGCCGGTGGGAGATTTCTCCTGTGAGTTGTTGAACAATAAAAATTCGCAGCGTGCGCGTTAACTAAAAGCGGACTGCGGGTCTCTGTGTCCAGTCGGAGTCTTCTGTCTCTCATTGCCCATTAGCAGCGATTGGCATGTTCCAGTAGGAAACACTGCTCCATCACTGCCTGCTTTGCGCCTCCCCCAGTTTCCTCTCCTGCGCAACGCTGCGATGAGCGCCAGCGTCAACGCCGCCGCCACTGTAAGCGTTAGCGCCCGCTGCTTCACATCTACACATGGTTCCCTTTAGCGGGAGATGGTGTAATTTTTTTTAATTTTCTTATTTAAGTATGTTCGTGAGCTACCCAGGCCTGACTAGTTTAAGGTGTTGTCTCTGTGAGGCATGCCGTGTTTTCACCTTGTTCTGAAACATAGCCGTAAAACAGAAATGTAAAATTTTATTTCACAATCGACGCCCAGCTTTGAGTCATTTTCGAATCGATATGGACATGTAGTTGGAATCCTGGCACCAAATCTCCTTCAGAAAATAGCCTGCATATGAGATATGGGAAAGTTTGCTCTCAAATGGCCGCGTTTGCTAGCAAATTGTAACCTCTGCCCCCCCCCCCCCCCCCCCCCACCCTCACCCCACCCCCGGTTTCTGCCACGGCCCTTGCAGGAATAAATTGCGTGACTGCGGCCCGCTGGCTGTGGTGAGTTTGAGACCCCTGTCCTAGAGAAAGCGCAAAATCATCCATTTCTTTGTTATGTCCCTCCGTAAACCTACTCAGTGACCGTGCTCATTAGAATATACTCGTATTTCGGACTTAATATTAGCACAGACAAGAAGAAAAACCCTCTCTAAAGCTTGATTACTACACCTTCCTGCGTGTTTTTTTTCTCTGTCCGTTGTTTGTCGAAATTGTGCTACGGTTCACTTGTGGGGCATCAAGCAAAATTACCTGTATCGAAGTTTGCATTTCGGGTTTCTGCGACACTGTGCGCGTCGGCATCAAGCCATGTTTGTTGTTTGGTTCAGTGAGCCATATCACATTCCATCACACCGACCCAGGGTTGTTGCTGAGGCCCTTTCTTAGCTTCGTTAGGAAAGACGTTTCTGTAGCGCATACATCTCGTTTAAGCATATGGCATGATATATATACAAATAGCTGTTATTTTGCATTTACGAGCTCTTCTGCTATAAATGTGGCAGCGTCCACCAGCCAATCAGAGCACCACAAGACGCATGTACGATAGATCAAGTCCAGACCGAGTTTTCCGGCCAGAGAGCATTGGTCATTTCCCGGAACGCTCCTTTATATGTAGAATTTCCCGTCTAGTCACCATAGTAACTCAAAGAAAACTTTTTTGCAACGTAGGAAACCATGATGCTCAACCGCTTCAGTGAGGTAGAGAGTTCGGCAATTGTTACGCCCTTGTAGCACGACAAGGCGAAATCCTCGCGGCACTCCTCCAACCAAGGCCGATGTTCAGGAATAAATGGTATAGATGAATAGATGGGTACTTACGGGGTGTCGCTGGATCCAACGCATCGACGGGTGGTCTTGATTCTTCAAGACCGCACCCTTAGGATGTGTATGCTTATGCTTCGTACTCACTCCCTCATCCTGAAGGGGGGGTAAGAGAGGGCAAGTGTGGAATGGAGGGAATGGGAGGCTAGGATGGATATCCCTGCTTCCCGGCTCGCTAGGGTCGTCAACATTTTAAGCATGCCATGGTATAAACCTTTACGACAACTGTAGTGTTGGCACATCGAAGTAAATTCAGTTTGTGAGTGCTAATAACGGACGAATTCAATGCGCAACGCATTTTAGATAAGAAAATGAACGGCGTTAATCCAGGGATGAAAGGGCCTGTCCACAGAGTGCACACGAGAAACTCGAAAAATTTTTTAATTTCAGTTTTCTGTCCCGTTCAATATTCGTGGCTTTTCTTCGATACGAACAGTCATTTGGGAGCTTCTGACTCAAGCGCCTACTTGAGCCCTAGGAAAGTGAAGTTCCCTGTACCATCTGTGCCCATGTAATCTATTCGCGGGGGAATCGCAGTATGACTACTCAGGAACAGAACAAAGGAAAAGCTCTCCACGCATCTCTGCTTGCCGAGAAAAGGAATTCCAGACGTAATTGCCTGCTGCTTTTGTACACTAATACAATGTGCAGCCTGCATTTATATTTTTTTTATTTGTTCTCGGAATGCCGTAGTTCCCAAGCAGTGCCCTATGGCGAAACAATTCCCCGTGTTAGGTCCTTGAATTACGCCTTCAGGATATGAGCTGCCTAGTCGAGCGCTTTACGCGTATGCCGCACTTCGCTTCCTCTCCGTACCACGCAGGTGTCCACAACATAGTAAATTAGCTTGCCCGGTTTTGTGAGCCTTGTTTACATGGTTCGATGTCCGTTTGAATCGGTAAAGCAGAACTAAAGCACATTGATCCAACTGAATTTATTTTTCTGATTTTCAGCGCAATCAAAATTTCTGTGGCAGAATTGTTGTTGTCAATCGGTCGTTCGAAATAGAAATATGACTCTACTTGTCTGCCCCTTACACATGTCTCCTTCATGCGTGATTTACGGTGAACAGGTGAAGGGGCAGCAATGAAGGCAATAGCTACAACTTCAAATCCAATTCTATAGGCAAACAACTAGCTCCTTTGGGATCCAATCTGGCGTACGTCTTCGATGCACGGCGATGCACCCAGAGGATTATTCTTCATTGAATGAAAATGATTTTGAACAACAATTAGCTACAATAAGTCAATTGTGTTCTCGCAGACCTCGGCTTTTATTTCAATTTTGCCGATATTTCTCTAGCATTCTGGATAACCTATGCATAGAATCCCTTCTAACGTTCCGAAATTCTTAATTTACATCGTTAGCGCGCAACTGAATCATTATCGGCTTTGGCACAGTTGTTTTTATCATCTCTTTCTATGTCTCTTTTCTCCAAGTCAGTTTCTCATCTCTATGTGTCTCTTCCTTTTACTGCATGAATTTAACACCGCGTCATTCCTTGTTTCCGAAGAGGAGGAAAGAGATGTGTGCTTCCTAGAGACTAGTGGCACGAAACTTTTGATTACATTGCGCTCCGTGTCGTGCTAAACAGAGGAAAAAGTATAAAAGGGAACAAAACATTAGAGATTTGGAAGAAAGTACGCTCATTTAGTTAGGCTATTGCATTAATCCCTGTCTGCTTCCGCTCTGATCTTGTTCCTAATATCTACCACTACTCCAAAGGCCAGGCTATTATATTGCCAGAGTTCTCTCAACGGCGCCGTAATTAGTCCAGCGCCTGGACGTTACTTGGAAAGCGTGGTCTAGGCGTTTCTATAATGCTTCTAATCCACTAAGAGAGGTGCAGAAAAAATCAGCTGAGAAACGAATGGGATGTATATGAAATTTCTCTCGGAAAGGAGAAGGAAAAATGTGCAAAAGTTCACCAATCCAGTCCCGCACTAACAAATCTATTTTATTCTGCTAAGTTGGTGTTTATATATCTAAGTTGCTGGACATTGTAGACCACAATTAGCAAAATGAGAGGAAAGTAAATTTGACGAGATCGTTAGGAAAATTAGTAGGAAGAAATAGACTAAAAAAAGTGGGCATCTACATAGGTCCAGAGATCGCCTTAAAGACGCGAAATGTAGTCCGCTGCGGTGGAGCAGTGGTTATGGTGCTCGGCTGCTGACCCGAAGGTCGCGGGTTCGATTCCGGCCGCGTCGGTCGGATTTCGATGGAGGCGAAATCATAGAGGCCCGTGTACTGTGCGACTTCAGTGCACGTTAAAGAACACCAGACGGTCAAAATTTCCGGAGCCCTCCACTACGGCGTTTCTCATATCACATCGTGGTTTTGGGACGTGAGACCCCAGATATTAGTATTATTAAAGACGCTAAGTGAATAGTTCGCTACAGCAATTGCGAGAGGTGCCCTGGGCAGGCGCTTTGAGAACGTCGAATGTCACACTCGCAGATATTTGTTTTAAGGCGAAAGCCTTTAATGTCTAATGCTCACGTCCGTCCGGTGTCCACCTGGTGTCCGTCCGGTGTCCGTCCGGCATCCGTCCGGTGGTGGTGTGCGTCCTGACCACCCTTACTGCGCATGCGCAGACCATCACCACGTACCTCCTCTCCTACGCTCCCCCTGTCTCTCCTCTAGGTATCCCTCCCGCCCGCGGCATTTACGCACCCATTGCGCATGCGCGTCCCCTCCCCTTCTCTCTCCTACGCTCCCCCCCCAAAATAAAAATAAGGAAAAATTTAAAAAAAACAAAAAAAGAAGAAAAAAAAACAGACAAAAAGCAAAAAAAAAAAAGGCGCTGCGCCGTGCTCCCGACCAGGCTGCAGAAATTAGGCGCCTTTTCCTTCTTCGAACCACAACCACCATATATAAATGGAGTGAAGCATGCGCGAAATGCATTCGCATTTCCTCACGATTCCCTTCGGGGAGGTGGGGGCATTTTTTATTTTTAATTTTTTTTAAAGGGTTTTCGCATGCGCAGTAAGGGTGATCACGCCGCACACCACCACCACCGGATTAAGCTTCGCCATAAGATGCTTCACATCTAACACCTGCCGGCGCGCACACCTCCTCAACCTATCCTCCTCCTCCTCCTCCGCGGACAAGCCGCACAACGCCGGATGCCTGACATAGCCCGACTATGAAATGCATTTGCATTTAAAACAACATTAGCACTCAGAACATGGCTTGGGCCGGCTCGTATGATACGCGGCTCATTTTTTTTCTCCCGTGCCAGTCGCTTTCAAAACGGCAGCAGAGGAAATTCAATATTCCCTTTCCTCACTCCAAAAAATTACACCATCTCCCGCTGAAGGGAACCATGTGTAGATGTGAAGCAGCGGGCGCTAAC
Organism: Rhipicephalus appendiculatus; assembly: GCA_030522465.1. NCBI lineage: Eukaryota > Metazoa > Arthropoda > Arachnida > Ixodida > Ixodidae > Rhipicephalus > Rhipicephalus appendiculatus. Next base: position 111,361 of record JALIZH010011298.1, read on the forward strand.
GCTTACAGTGGTGGCGGCGTTGACGCTGGCGCTCATCGCAGCGTTGCGCAGGAGAGAAAACTGGGGAGGCGCAAGGCACGCAGTTATGAAGCGGTGTTTCCTACTGAAACATGTCAATCGCTGCTAATGGGCAATGAGAGACAGAAGACTCCGACTGGACACAGAGACCCGCAGTCCGCTTTTACTTAACGCGCACGCTGCGAATTGTTATTGTTCAACAACGCACAGGAGAAAGCTCCCACCGGCACCACTTTGCAGGTCAAGATCCAGTGCCATATATACGGGGTGGCCAGTGAACGGTTGTGCAGCGCGAGCAGTCGATTTTTTCAACCAAGAAACTCGCTAGCAGACGCTGCCTGCGTCCGCGTCGCGAGGCGAGAGACGGAGGGAGCGTAGGAGAGGAGAAAGAGGGGGGGGACGCACATGCGCAGTGGGAGTGTGGACGCCGCGGGCAGGGATGCCTAGAGGAGAGGTTATGGCCTTAAGAAGCACATTAGCTTTTGTAGTACGTCTCTACCTTGTTCCATTCAGTTCAGCCTTTCTCGAGGCATGGGCATAACTTACGTCATATGTCGTTCAAATACCTTAACTATCGTGTGCTCTCACAGTTTTTCAGTGTTCGATTCTGGGCTGTCATAAGGTTATTTTGTATGCTCAGCTTGAAGAATATAATTGATCTGGCTCAGCGTTTGAGAACACTCTGACGACATCGCGAAGGTTGCGCGACTTATTACGAATGCCTGCACTAGCCTGTTCGTTTCCTCTTCCATGAAGCCTTTCAAATTTTTTTGTCGCGTGACAGATCATGTGCGCTACGCTTCTCGTGGCTATCCTCGGGTTGGTTAGCGTGTCATCAGCTTTTCTGCTATTCTGGATACGCAGGCATACTGTGCGTAGTGCTTTCACCTCTCTTATATACCGAACGTTTAGGCATAGATCTGTGTGTGGCCTCTGCTGCCTTGTCGAGATCACGCTCAGACACGTGCGAATTAAGGCTTTTCCTGGGGGCATTGCACTGCTGTGTCTACTGTGAATCTATCGACTTTTCCGATAGCTCTCTGAAGGGAATACTATCTGTGTTCGTATGAGCCTTTGTGTGCCCAGGTTGTGATGTCATTGGCGTAAATTGCACGCCCTGGTTCGCTGTCCACATGATAGGAGCTTTACATAATTGCGCATGCGCCCTCACTGCAATCAAAAGTGTGAAGACGTGACTTCAGGTCTTGAGGGTGCGAGTGGTGCGAGTTGTGCACTACCTGTCGGGTTTTCCTCATGTTGACGTACGCGAGTGTGGACACAAGGGATTGGGGTCCTAATTATTGATATTGACTACACAAGCACTATAATTTGTCTGAAGTCTACGAGGACCACCATCAGACCCGTCCAAGCATGCAGCAGCTTTGATATTGTGGCGTTCGTACTGTAACGAGTGCTGCTGGAGAATACAATCCAACGTAGTTGCCTCACTAACGAACTCGGCCACGGTTACCAGTGGATTGCGTGCGAGTATGGGCGACAACTTCTTCCTTTACAGCGAAGGCTGTTATCAGACCACAATATCAGCCGTTTTTACCGCCGCAGTTGCCCGCCGCCACCACTGGTGACCGTAACCAGTATCTCGCGAAATAAGAAAAACAAACTAAACAAGAAAGAATATCCAGGATGGAACGGGGTTCGAACCTGCTTGCGCTCCATGGCAGCCCGGTTTTCTACCGCAGAGCCATGTCGGTGCCTGAAAATTCTTCGCAAGTAGACGCTGTAAGGGCTTGATGTCAGTAAGCAACGACATTAAAATATGTATTCTAGCGTGGTAGAAGAGTAAAATTACAACCCGGCGTCACAGAATTCGAATCGTGTAACAAGGCGCTACGCAATGCTAATTGCAAAACAAGTCGGTCGTTAAACGCTTCCAACATATTCCAAAAGGCTTAGCCATTATTCTTCATCGTCATTAGCCATCGTATCAACAAAGTGCACATAATGTTTTGCAGATGTGCAGCGGGTACCGCTATTCTTCACATAATGATGAAGAATGGCATAGTGGGTGCTGCCCAACTTGGGAAAAACTATGACTTATGGTGTAGTGGGTAGCTTGCAAGCTTATGTCCAAGCTAGCACCAAGAGAGTTTACAACGGGCTCTAGAAAAGGCACTGTTCCAGCTTTCGCTGTGACTGCGCTGCGCTTTCCGCGCAGGCCTCGGGTTTCTTTTTTTTTTCGTGGTTTTTTTTTTTCGTTTTTTTTTTCACCGTGCATCAAAATGTCGTACATCGTGGTTAAAGGGGAGAGGAAACGTACTGGTCCTCTTTCACTGCTCGACAGACGTTTCTTACTACTGTATCTTTCTATGAGCTGCTCCCCTGTGCGTCATATATTCAATGTATAAATGATTTTCGTGCCATTATTCTCTATGCCAAGGCATCGACAGGAACCTCGTCAAGCTACTTTGTTGTAGCTTTTTGCTGATTACTTTATTCGATGAACAAATGTGAAATAATGCATCTGAACCTGAAAGGCCCATGAAAAAACATAGTTGATCCCCCCAGTCATGGGAATCGGTACAACAAGAAAGTAAAAC
>JALIZH010011299.1:0-52856 GCA_030522465.1 Rhipicephalus appendiculatus
TACATGTAAGCGCGCTTGCATTCATTTTTGTGCCTTAAAAGGTGTGCGGTACGCCGGAATAAAATGGCGAGCGGGTCCTATTTCGCGTCCAGCCGTGCGCAGACATAGGGCGCGTGTTCCGTTTCCACTGGCATTCCGAATTCCCTACGCTTCACAAAAGCGTCATTCAATGATTCGGCGCTTTTTTTGTCACCACTCTGAACACTGTTCTCCGCTCTACCGTAGATTTACATAGTTTCGTGGTGTCTTTTCTGATATTTCTGAATTTCTGATATTGCTCGCCTCCTTTCTGTTTTTTGATCTTGTTTTTCATGTTTTGCTACCATACAGCAATTCACTGGATACAGGAGCTATTCTGAGAATGCCGCTCTTTGAATGAAATGTCGCAGTGCTCATGTTCTCCGGAAGTAAGTACAAGATGAAAAGCTAAATAGAAAAAGAAAAAAAAAAGATCAGGCCTGCTGTCAGCAGAATTTCTCTGCTAGCATGTACGTTAGCAGTGCAAGCGTCTGCGAATAGCGAAGCAGTATCGTCCGCGACAGTCACTGAGAAGTGTGTAATGAATTGCTCTTTTTCTCATCTGCTTGTCTTGGACAGTGGTATCCCTCATTTGTCATTTCTGCCCGCGTAGGCGTTCATTACCACTTTGTCGCTACGAGGAAAATGGCTCCAAACTTATGGGTCTGACCGTTTCACGGTCTTTACAATGCCAGTCATACTTTACAGTGAAGAGTCATACATGCGCTGACTGTTCAGAATACGCGATACTCACTTCCAGCGTACCACACAAGGGCAAGAAGATTAAGAACCTTCTAATTTGCAGTATCCAGTACTCCACTATGTGCAAATTCGTCGGATCGATGGCAAGACAATTTTAATTACCTACTTAACAGGAAACGAAACAGAAGTGGCTGCTGTAAAGGAATTCCACTGCAAATGTAACCCCCTCATTCTACCAATTACTTCGGATAATAAATTAACATGAAAAAGGAAGGGCACCATAGCAAAAAAATAAATTATTCAGTAATTTTGCTTTTACATCAGCGAGGAAGGAACAAAAAGAGGGAGAGAGCTTAGAGATTAACCACACATATGTTCGATTAGCTGCAATATGCTGGGAGAAAGAGAAAAATTGAGAAAGAGAGTAGAAAAGGAAAGAAAGGAATCATCCATAAATGCGCTGACGCCTACGTGCTGCTTGCACAATCGAATAGCATCTAGGTTAGAGAGTGAGGGAATTGTATTTTTGTTTATGGGGGTGTTTTAATTTGAAAGTTAAATCTAGCGTTTATGATGCAAAAGCCTTTGTTGCGCCGCATTGCAGTTCGCCAGGCTCTCTCACTTATAGTGAGATAAATAGGCCTGAGCGTAAAAAAAACTTTTCAATTTAAACGTCGGCTAGCTTTTCGTTCTTGTACTTTTACCCTTGTTGCTCAGTTGTAATAGCCGTCATGATTGATGCAAAAAAAAAACAAAAAAAAAAACGTGCTTGAAGAAATATGCTACAAAACTTTCTCGCTACCGCAGTATAACTCATCTGGTTAAGTCTTCCGAGAATATGTGTGTTGCTATGTTCGCGTGGCTCGCATATCGTCACAGCTACACACCCACTGCAATTTAACGAAACATTTTTTGGTTTCGTTTGTGCCTTCCTTGAGAGATTGATGCTTTCCTGCATGGTATGAATCATAACGCTAAAAAAAACAAACAAAAAGAAACAAAGGAGAAAGCATTTCGTTGTTCATAGCGCGCCTGCGCCCTCTATCTTCAAAAGTTTCGGTGTTTCTTGCGCCGCTTGCCATAGTGTCTATAGCTAGAGCATCTTCCATTTTAAATGCGAAGCATTTCTTTGCGTACTGCAGGCACTTTTAGCGTTTCTATCTGCGTATCTATCTATCTATCTATCTATCTATCTATCTATCTATCTATCTATCTAGCCGCCTACGTCTGGGTGTTCTCGTGATTACCCCCTTTAACTTGGGATAGACCAAAACTAGTATGTGAGAATAAGATGGTTTGACGAATATGACTCGCTGGTCGTGACATGAATAATGACAATCCCGTCGCGTACGTCGTCAAACTCTTTCGGGCAAAACCCTGTGGCACATACCACGGGGCGGGTATGTGCCACAGGTATGCGTGTATGTGCCACAGGTGATTGACAGTTTAGACTACCCAGGAACGGCGAGACAAACATTGGTACTTTTAACGCCAGAGCGTTAAAAAGCTGACGTCATCAGCAGCGTTGACCGGACGAATGCAAATAATAAATGTCAGGGTCCCAACAGCAATCGAACCCAAGCATTCTGCGTGGCAATCAAGCATTCTACCACAGAGCCACGCCAGGTCTCGGAACTGCTTTTTCGAATAGGCCCTAATGTTCGTGAAACGTCAATTGTCGTTGCAGTGCTGGCTATCCAATTTTATAAACATTACATATGTACTCCGATGATACAGCCGTCACGCCGGGTTAACATCAATTATAGTAAAGTGCCATCCACTGAAGTTGATATATGTTGCAGTGTCCAGGGCTACCATCCTCGCGAGCACAAGCGCTACATATCAGTTTACCGCTTCTGGTGTTGCTACTGCCCATGTTGCTGTTGGCATCGTTACGCAACTGTAAACAACTTGTTATGCAAAACATATGCGACTGTGGAACATATGTCTGTGCGTACAACATTTGTAGATATCTTTAGCGTAATTTCGTAACGTTTCGCTCAATAAAACATTACAACACAGTCACCTTCCCTCCGCATGCTTCGCATAACATCGATTCCCAAGGTACGTGGAATCTGCCGAATTTTTCTGCACGTATATTTTTTTCGCTTCTGTGTATTTCTAAAAGGAAGGAGAATGATGGCAGTTATTGCGGCGCGGCTACTGAAAAAAGCTTTTTCCCCTGACATTCGGTGCGTTGTATGTCGAATATAAAGATATTTATGTTAACCAAGTCACACGTGATTCTCTACTCTACAATTCACATAAAGAAAAGGAAAATAAGTAGTACACAAAGAGTTGTGAAGTGATGGACGCGCTTGCACATAACAGCGTTCACGGCGCAATAAGTCGTGGTTGCTAATCTGGGTCTTCTTTAAAGAACGTCTTGCAGTATTCTCTTACCTCTGTGTGCTGATGAAATCTAGGTAGAGTACAGTAGCACAGATGCCGCTGACGTCACTGCGTTGAGTCGCGTTGAGCTGCGTGGCATCGTTCTTCATGGTAATGAACGAACTTGTGCCTCTGCTTGCCCCATATTGTACCCCGCACCTCCACCAAATATGTTGCGTGAACGACGAGACGCCTGTCGAACGAGGTAGTAAACAATATATTTAACGCAGCTGTTGCAGCGCTGACCAACTGAGCTCCGAGCGCGAGCGGTACCCAGCCCTTAGTCCTCCTCGTCGGGCACACACGCGCATAGTCCCAGACATTGGCAATATGCATGAAGCAATATTCATGTTTCGCCAATGTGGGCCTATATTTCATGTACAGTGAGTTAAACTTATCCCTTGATATGTCATTCATCCACTATATGCTCAGTGAAAAGCACACAATTCCATGAAAAAATCAATCAGCCGCAACAGTGAATTTTCTCATGAGCTTTGTATCGCATTCCTTATTTTTGCTTGCTTTCCTTCATTCATATTTTTTCCTCCGCGCATTTACTACGCTGTATGTATCGAAAAAGCAGCGAACAAAAGCATAAAATAAGCGCAAGAATCTTTGTGATGTTGAATAGAAGGTTATCTTCGGCTGACATCTTTTCTTTTCCTTGCCGTTATGGGCTTTGTGCTGCGCAAGGCATGCGTCTAGCTTGTGACCTTGTTCGTGTACACTGTAAACGCAAACTAGCCGAATTGGGCGTTTTAAGGGCTTAATACTACCTTCATTTGGGACCGTACTCCCTTAGGGAGTATTAAGATCGGTGTAATAAAGTTCTGCGTCCTCAATTTTACTTCCTTGAGAAATTATGGGGATAAAAGGTGGAAGAAAGGAGGTAAATTCACGATCTGACGCCATTTTGTCAAATGGAGTTCAAGGACAGAAAACTCCTATTTCACTTTCTCGGGCATATCTTCCATTTATTTTATCCGAAGCTATAGTGCCTTCAGTGCTGGCGTGCATGTATGCAACTGCGCGGGCGAAAGAAGTGTTTCTCAAAGTGTTTAATAAATTCATGAACGTGCTAATCAACGATTTCTTCGTCTCGTCGACTGATGCACATTGTTGTACGGAATGCACACTACCTCTGGGCTCGGGTTCACGATGCATTTCGACCACAGAATGACTTCGCTTATGTTGTTTTACCATCAAATCGAAGTTAAACTAAAAGTAGGAGCGTGTACACCCTCGATGTGGCCTATCGGCACCGCATGCACAGTCAGCATACCCTTTTGGATGACGAATTGGGCACAGGCGGTGTGCCTCAACGCACGGAATAAGATCCGGTGTTGAAAAAACCCGGCGAAAAAAAAAGAAAAAAGAGAAACGAAAGAAAAAACGCGACTCTCCTCAAGCGGCTGCTCTGAAAGGGACGAAGCGCCTTTGACCTTCGAACGGCGGCGATAAGAGCGGAACAACCATCACACGCATGCGCGCGCGGAGGGGAAAAAAGAAAGCAAAAAAGAAAGAAACGCGAGAATAGAAACGCGAGAAACGCAAGAAGTTCCGAAATGACAGCGGATGCTACCGCAGGCTGGCCCCAGCTGCGTGCGTGAGTGATAGCGAAGCGAAGCCGTCGTGGGATAACGTCGGTTTTGCGAAGGACGCCTTTCAACTACCCTGCTATGCGTCGATCATGTATGCACATTTCATGCCGGCAGCCTTACTGTGTTCTCGTCGCGGGACGTGAAATGTGTGGTTTGACGACAGTGCAACATGCACTGCGTGTGCAATGGTGTGGCAATGGTCCGGTGACCCAAGCGAGCTGCAGCTGATGGGCGCGCCGCGTTCGCGGCACATTCAGGGACTCAAATGGTACGTAATACCATTTCCTCTCTTTGCGCGTCCTTGTCGCTTGGGCAGCAGTAGGTGCTGTTCTGCACACTGCGTCGCGTCAAAAGTGCAATTAAACGCGAAAAAAAGAGAGGCCATTAAGCTCGCAAAACAACGATGGGTGATACGTGTTTCGAATTGGCTGACCGCTTGACGTGGCCAGCCAATTCAAGCGAGTGCGCCTTAAAACTGAATGTTTGTACGACATAATTTCCTTGCTTGCGATAAAGCATGAATGAAGCAGTGCTTCCAGGGAGTATACACTTAAGCAACAAAAAAAAAAAAAAAGACAGATGTTATCACGCTGTCATGTGGTAAAGCGTGCATTAAGGCCAGATTTGTTTTCTATTTATTCTGTTCTCATGCGCATATTATGAGCAAGTAAGAATACTTTTTTTGAGGACAATTTTGCATTGGGCACTTTGTCCGTCTCCTATACAAAAAGTTAAATTGCATATCAAGGCGCATTGACATCATGAGCTTGTATACATTTAGCTAGAAAGAATAAGTCATGTTAATGACACATTATGATGGCCATACGATGTGTAAGACATGTGTTTAGTTACAGTGTGTTTGGTGAAGCACATGCATTTTATGGTATGGTCACTTCATTAGTCACATACCAGCACTAGAAGTTGCCAAGGTTACATGTGCATATTAATAGAATTTAGGAGATGTGTCACTTGTGCAAGGCTAACTTAATCACATTGATATAAGTCAGTTGAATCTGTTGAACCTCGTTGTTGAATCACCTTGTTCCTTCCTTCTGGTTATTTTGTTTTACTTTTTGTTGCCATAGTGTTTATGATCAGCACACAGTATTCTGACTGTTGACACAATTTCTGACAAGGTAAACAGGCTGGTACTTTGTCCACGTCTTTTATTGTCGTCATTACAAGGGCACTGTTTAATTTTGCCATGAATCAATACCAAGTCGCCCAAACTTCAGTCCTAAACAGAACAGCTGTGGTTGATGAAGAAGGTAGTGTGCCATGTGTTCTAAGTGGTAATAACAGTTGGTGCGTAACGTCCCAAAACCACCATACGATTATGAGAGAGGCCGTAGTGGAGGGCTTCGGAAAGTTAGACCGCCTGGGGCTCTTTAACTACGTGGGCCTCAAGCACTTACGCCTCCATTGAAATGCGTTTAACTCCAAGGTTAATCATGTAAAAATTTGCACCCCTTTACACTACAATGCTAACTTCACTGACAGCTAAAACTACTTGAATGATGGTACACAGGACAAAAGTACTCTTCTGGTGCTGTTTCGCATTTCATTACAGTTGTGTACTTTTTGCCCTCTGTACTTTAAGTGAAAAATTCACAAGAAACTACTTAGCAGCATCTCACTATTGCATTTGTTTCGTGTTCTGTTTAAAGGTCTGCAATAGTATAGTCAAGTGTGAGTCTTTGCCAAGACATTCATATTTCTGGATATGGAAAGCTTGATGGACTTCTTTTCTATGATTTTCAGGAAGACATTTCTGGCAAAGCTGCAAGAGTTGCTCACCCACTTGTTTGTGTACAAGACACTGTATTGTGGGAACACTCCCCTGTGCCTCACTCTACACTAACGAGGACCTGAAGTGTAATGCAAACCACAGAGAAATATACACACTTAGTGCGAAAAAATTACAAAGATAAAGAACCATGCACTCACAGAATGAGTATGAACGTGACTAAAAACGCCATACACGTGTTAAATTTCAGTTGCTAGTACTGCATTGTCCTGTTCCCTTCATTTCTATTTCTATGTGTGTTGCTGTTTTGTTTTCACACTTTAACTATGAACTCAATTCCCGACTGCTTTACAGGCTCTATAGATTCGTGGTCAAATTCTATTCAACCACACGGCATAGCAAGCCCTAGAATCCAATATGCTAAGCCACCAGCCACTACTTGTAGAAAATTTTTAATTTTAGGCATGTGATTGCCTAATTTCAAGTTGACTTTGCAGCCATGGTAGTGGTATTAACTTTCAATGTGGTAATTATGCGCAAGCCATGAAGTGAGGAATTAAAGATGAAGAACTTTTTAGGTTGCAGATGACAGTGGCTGGCATGGGAATATTGTAAACATAGCTGTAGTAATTATGTATAATAGAAGTATTGGTATATTGCAGTTGTGTGATAATGGCGACAAATTCCCAAGTATATTTCTAGAAAACTGCGTTCATTTTCAGATATTTGTGAGTAAGTATGTGCAGCCATATTTGAATGCAATGTTGTCATTTTGCTGTCATGGCTGAACGTCTTTACGAATTGTGGTAAGTGGATCTACAATCAACACCACAGGTCTATTTTGGACTTTTCTGCAGAAAACAGAACTGTATGATGATGTGTGACATGTCTTGATGGCATAGGGCAAACTAATTCAATTAAAATCTACAACATGCCTCCCTGCATGGTTGTATATTTCTTAAAAGTAATGCTAGCCTTATTGTACTAACTTAGTTGCCTTCATGTGCAGGCTGACACCAAGTTCCTTGTAGATCCCATTTCTCTGGATTGCGTTTACATACTAACACTGTGAAGTGCACATGTCAGTGTGCATTATGATGAGATTTGCCACACTACTTTCATGTTGCTTTACTGTTGTGAATTATATATAGTGCTTGGGCTGTACTGTATACATTCTTAGTGTTTTGTATTGGGTGTAGGTTCTGTGCAAGAAGATGGAAATATACATATGCTTACACTGACATGAGAACTGCTACTGTTTTGGTTCCAATAAAATGTTGCGAACACTGTTTTTCTTATCATTCTTATCACAGCTGTTTCGTTGAAGAAGACGGCAATACTACATTTTTTTATTCTTGCTACATCATCTGTGCAAGAGGAGTGCCACATACACATGGACTTTCACAAGGGCGAAGTGCATGTGCATTAACTTTTTTATTTAACGGGAGACCTGTCACCGCTAATTTGTGGTGGTTTTACTTGACATTGGGGCATGCTTACGCATTCGCTTTAGTGCATTTGTGTGATGTTTAACAATGAAGGTTAATTAGTAAGATTGTAGGTAGTCTCCGAGTGTGAAAGCGACTAAATAATGAATTTGAGTTATAAAATCGCTGTGTGCCCCGCGAAAGTGGGAGTTGCGAATAAGTGCTAATTGTGGGTGTAGATTATCGTTCAGCTACTCTGAAGGCACTGCTGCACCTGCGTTTGGCTCGCGAGAGTACTCGCGCCATAAATGCACTTAGTGTAGGCGCGTTACAATGTCCTTGTAACTCGGGCATCTGCATAGGCGTGCACACGGGGAGGGGAGGGGGGGAGAGTCTGCCCCGTGCATTGACAGGGCGCAGCGACGAGCCTTCGTCCCTCGCCCCCTTCCACCTGAAGAGGTACCCTGCGCACGCTTGTGGGCATCTGCGTGAGTAACTTTTATATGCTATGGGAGTCGTAGCGGTGAGCGCGCCGGTGGATGACGAGAACGATGGACACAGGCACGCTCGCGCTTAGGGGCCGCTGACAGTCAGTCGCGGCAGAGTTTTGAAATGATAAAGATGTGTTGCTCAGTGTTTCGTCCTCGTGTCTAAGGGCTTCCGTGCGGCGGGAGGCACAGACCCCATCAATGGAAACACAGGCGGTCTCGTACAGCTCAGAACACACCGCTGCCATGGGACGCGTGCAGCTCGCGGCAGAAACAACGACAATAGCTCCACGTCATACGCCCATGGAATGCACGTATGTTCGGCCATCTGAGGATACCTTTTGTCACGCTGGTATCCACGAATTGCGGGCGAGTGAAACAGTGTCGAAGTACTCAAGAGGGCACATGTTTACAATTTTTCTAGCGGCACGACACGACGAACCGAATAGTTCGTCGAACGAAGCTGAAGGTGAAGTTCGTCGAACGAAGCTGAAGGCTGAATAGAGCGAAGCTGAAGGTGTTTACCTTGGCTTTCGTGACGCCCCTGAGTTTATGTACTGGCCTAGCGAAAGCGCTAACACATGCCGATGCTACGAGAACAAATGTTTGAGGTGTCGCCGACAGGTTAGTAGCCGCTTTGTAGATATATACCCCGGTGAAAAACTACGCAAGCTTGTGGTGGCGCTGTGGTGTAATGGATATGATGTTTGCTTTCAGTGCGTGTGGTCGCGAGTTCGATTCCTGTGTCGTGCGCGCTTGTATGTATATGTCATGTTTGTGCATGAATACATCAATGTCCATTTTCTAATATGTCTTAGCGATAAATAGTTGCAAGGAATGTCTCTAAAACGCTATTATAGTGCCCGAAATACCTTTTTTTTTATGGCCCTCTCTCGGGCCGCGTATAAAGGGGCGTTTTAAAATCTCTCAAAAGAAGCAGAAAAACAACCAATGAACTCCGTTCAAGCCCCCCGACATGAGTTAAGTAAAAAACTCCAAAGTTACCTCGCTAATTCCCTCTTTTGACTCCGTTTACTTTGTAAACAAACCTTGTTAAGCCTTCTGCACCGCAAATCGACTGTGTATCTCGAAAACGGAGCTGGTTTATCGCCAGTATACGCTTAGCGAAGCCTCATTAGTCAAATCTAAATCAAATACGAGCATTATTTGGGAATGAATGAGTTTAATAATGCAGGCCCACGGCTAGAAAGATTCGAAGTGGACGGCTGTCGCTTCAACAGGCACCGCCATCTTGCCCTGCGTACCCCCCTAAAACCTCCTTTGGTAGGGGGTTTTGCGTAGTACTTTTAGGATGCAAGTTAAGAGCCGGGCCCAAAACTCCCAAAAAGGCTCAAACCCGTTTGCTGTGTATCAAGTTCAAAGTCTGAGCGGTGAAATAACCACAAAACAGCTCATGATGATTTCAGTTCCTGTCTTCTTTACGCTGATGTCACTAAGAAGAAGAAGAAGAAGAAGAAGATGATGATGATGATGATAGCATATGTGTATGGCTCATACCCACTCTGGGGGGATTGGCCAAGAAACCCTGCGCCTGTGTTTATCGAAGTTCCCTATAACGTCGCTTTGATCTTGAAGATTCAAGCCAGTCTATTTACCTACGCGTGTAGCTATGCCTCCTGTGGGTGAATGAGGTGTCCGGACATGACTACAACATTCCATGTTTCAGTAATGATATCTATTTTAATGACAACTTATTGATGCAAGGACTCAACGGGCGGCTAGTCGTGCAAATTTACGCGTAGATTACGCCTGCCTATATCGCGATATCGCCTGCTCCTTTTTGCAAAGGTGCGCTGCACGTACAAAAGCGCGCGGGGCATTTTACTATTATTATTATTATTATTATTATTATTATTACAGCGAAAGCTGTTATGAGATCACAACAAGGGTCGTTTCTGCGCCGTAGTTGTCCGCCGCCGCCGCCGCCGCCCGTAACCAATATCGCACGAAATAAGAAAAAACTAACTGAATAAAAAACACCTGTGACAGAATGGGAATCGAACCCGGGTCCTCTGCGTGGCAGCCCAGCACTCTACCACTGAGCTATGCCACTGCTTGAAACTGCGGTGCAAACTGACCCTAGGCAGGCTTCATATCGGGTAAGGAATCGCGTTAACGTGTGTTGTAAAGCGTTTTAGAGCAGTACAGTAAGAACCAGGCGTCACACAATGCGAATTGCGTAACGAGTGGGTCGTTCAATGCTCCAACCCATTACAAAAGCCTGTGGCATAATTCTTCGTCGTCAGCGACAGCATCAACAAAGTGCACATATTCGTTACAAGAGTGTAGCGGGCACCGCGCTTTTCTGAAGAATGACGAAGAATGGCATAGTAGACGCTTCCCCACTGCACAAAAATTATGATGATTTATAGCGTAGTGGGTACCATGCAAGTGGGCTTGTAGTAGTTGCCCCAAGAGTGCTTAAAAAAGGCTAAAGGCCGCTCTCCCAGCTTTCGCTGTGGCTGTGCTGCGCCTTCTGCGCAGGCCTGGCGGTTTTTTATTATTATTATTATTATTATTAATATTATTATTACTTCATGTATACACACAAAATACAAAGTGGCAGAGAGGAAATAAGCAAGTATCAGTGTCACAGCTGCCACCTCGTAGGGCCCTGCAGCCAACCCTCTCTTTCTGGAAGAGAGAATAGATTGATTAAAGATGGGAGGAAACGATGAGAGAGGAGAACACGAACTTAAACAAGCCATGCAAAGGGGGGACGTAAATAAGTTATGACATGGCAAAATGTTCGTAAAAGGAAGGCCCTATTAGTTTTGTTTCAGTAACGCAGTGGTTTTATTGATACATATTTATGCCTAAGAGTTCCTTCACGCACATTCATATGTTTCAATGTGCGTATCCTCCGTCATGTTTCAACGCTGCCTAAATTATTCGCATCTCTCCTTCGACTTCGAGAAGTCCTGACCTTCTATTTAATGGATGGCATCACATTGCGATTACGACAGTGCGCGCCCGGTGAGGAGCTATGCAAGGTGTTTCGAGAAGTGGGACGGCGAGGCTAATCAAACCCCCCTGCTGGACGCACCCAAACATCGGATGTGGGAATACTTGGAGCAGGTGAGTTAGTTCATCCTTTATCATTTTATTTTTGCAGCGGAGTTTCATGTGGCACACCTCCTTGATTTCTTCGCTTTACTGTCAGTATGGAAAAACCACTAGCGCCCTCTAGAGAGTGGTGGAAAAGCCAGTGTATCAAAGCGTTAAATATAAGGCTGTAGGGGTTTCGCCACGTCAGTCGGGTCGAAGCGTTGCTTTGGCACGGTGTTTGGACGATCTGGTGTTCTTTAAGGTGCACTGACATCGCACACGGGCCTGTACCATTTCGCGTCCACCGAAAGGCCACGGCCGCTGCCGGGATGGAAGCCGCGACCTTCGGGTCAGTAACCAAGCACCGTAGCCACTGATCCACCGCAACGAACTAGACCGGGGATTCGAACCAGTGTTCCCTCGCTCCACAGCGCGCCGCCTTAGACAACTATACCATGCGCCATGCTTTCGCCGGCATGTTAACGGCAGGCTATTTATACACACCATTTAGGCCTACCGCTCGCGGTACGCAGATCTCATAGGAGCTTGAGCGTGTTTTCAATCCCGCAACGCTCCTACATTTTTCTTTAAATAGTCCTTGAGACGCGCACGAAAAAGTGGCCCCTTTCCGTACCCACTCGCAATATGGAAAGGAAAAAAAAAGAACTCCGGGAACACCTTGGGTCAGACGCCACCACGTGGCAGGAGACGCAGAGGAGTCACTCCGCGCGCCGCAATTAAAAAACAATAAATACCTAAGAGCGTCGGGTTCTGAATTTTCGACAATTGCGGCGCGTTGCTCAAACATTAACACGTAACAAGTGTGACAGTTGTAAGTTCAGGCTTCTCCTGTGCATACCTGCGCGTTCTCGCCGAGCGTCCGTCTTTGTGCTTTAGCGGCGCGCTACAAGTGTCGAGCTGCTTGTCGTCATTCGTGTGAAATTCCAATTTCTTGCTATCGCATTCATTTCTTCGCCGTTGTGGCGAAACTGCGACTTTTATATATCTTCATCAGAGTTTCTATAAATAGCTACTTCATTACTGTTTTGCGAACATCGTAATTCTGGTTTTCTTCTCACTTGATAATAGCGCACCCCAAGCAGTGTTATTTTTTCTTTGTTTTATATTAATGCGCACACGATGGGCTGTTCAGTCTTACTTTGTCATCACAACAGCTGCAAATTTTTATGCCTGAATCCTGTTTCCTCTAAAAGTCTACTGTATATTGACGTCTAGAGGCGCCATTACAGCCTAAAGCCTGTCAAGCAAAGAGCATTCACAATGGCTCGCAAGGGCCCTTGTGATGCCAATGTCTAAATAAAGAAAAGAGAAAGTGCTGGTTGCCCCTGCTTTCATACTTCATCACTCAAGCTCGAAACCATCCGCGCGCTCACCCTTCCCCCATCGCTGCAACCCTCCTTTCATTCGTGGGCATCGTCAGAGTTAATTGCAGTTTTGAGTGGTTCCCACCAAACATTCTTTATTTTCTGATTTCGCATTCCGTGAGACATGACAGCTGGCGCTGCGTTAACGGCCAATATTAGGCGGAACGTAAGTGCGCTGCTCGTAAAGCAGTCTGCCGTCAAAGCACCGTAATTCCATGGTCAGCTCATTTCACGCAAACAAACTTCAATAAAGCAGCTCTTCCCCCGAGACCGATACTCTTGCGAACGAGCTAAGCGGACTACCCAAGTACAGCACCGCACGGAAGGCTGCCACTTCTACACACTCTCGCCGGCACTTCCGGCACGCGTACATAGCATCGTACTGGAAACGACACGAAGCGACATAATGGCACTTTGGCCGACAGGGAGGACTCACTATAACTGTCGATAACACTCGGATAGCACTCGGGCCTTGCTTGTGTTCCCTGTATTGGGGAGCGTATTTGCACGGATCGCTGGTAACTGCGGAACGCCGGGTATTCGTAATTAAAATACGCATTCTGTGAATGCGGTGCGTTAGGCTAGATTTAAAGGCAATACAATTTCCCCTTGTGTCGGCAGCAATTATCGCTACAGCAAAGAAATTACAAATTGCGTCGTTTTATACTAAACGAAGCAAACTAGATGCCCTGGCCATTAAAAGAACCAAAGAAGATATGAGAATAACAAAAAAAAAAACCTGAAAATCGCAAGCCCTGAAACTCTGCATAAGATTGCATTCCCGCCTAAAGGCTAATTCACAGTTGTTTATCAACAGCGTTTTTCTGCGAAACAGTAAGGATTTTCTAGTCATTACTGCAGATTACAATCATTAACAACGGCTGCAAGCGTGGTAGCGTTATAACAGTAATGATAAAAACAGTAATTTATTCATAGCTAAATATGCTAATAATCCTTGTTTATCTACTATGTTGCCAGTAAGATAGCAATCTTTGAAATAAATTCCAACCGGGACCGCGTGGAAAGAGTGTAGTAGCTGGTACAGAAATGTCTGTTCCAGATATCACTTTTCGTGCGTGGCATTTCCATGTTTATTAAAAACAATTGTTATTTTACTTGCAGCATAGCAGCTTCCACTAGGTTTCTTGGCATGTTTTAGCCATGAAATATACACCCAAGCACACAATGAAGGCAGTCAGGCTAAATTCATGCCATTGCTTATTGTATGAAGCAAGTCACATGCTCTTTGCGCTCCAGAGTTGGGTAACTATTCACAAATGTTTAAAAGCACAACCAATAAGACTTCGAGATAAACCATCCGAACGTTGAAGACGTCAGCAAGGTTATTATCTTTACATTAAATCTGACGTACAAACCGCCGTTGTGATGTTGCGGTTACGGTGCTCTGCTGCTGACACGGCTGTCTCATTTCGATGAAGGCGAAATGCTACAGACCCGTGTACTGTGTGATATCAGTGTTCGTTAAAGAACACCAGATGGTCGAAATTTCCGAAGCCCTCCACTGCAGCGTGCCTCATAAACATATCGTTGTTTTGGCAGGTAAAACCTCACATATTATTATTATTATTACTCTTATTATTATTATTATTATTATTATTATTGTTATTATTATTATTATTATTATTATTAATATTATTGTTATTATTATTATTATTATTATTATTATTATTATTATTATTATTATTATTATTATTATTATTATTATTATTATTATTATTATTATTATTATTATTACTTCATTTGCCGTGCAAGATTTTAACTAAAAATGCCTATTTACAGAGGAGTAAGGATGGTCTATGAAAATGAAAACACTCTTACATTTTTTCATTTAATTTACAGTGTACAGTTGGTGGGGGTGTGAGTGTCACTATAACTGCAACATTCATTTCATAGAGGAGAGTACGGACTCCTTTGTACCTGGGTTGTTATAGTTTAACATAGGAATGTACAAAATGGCAGATGATAATGGGGGAATTTCATTATTTGGCAAGTTGAGGGAATTCCCTGGGCACGAAATCATTGATCACTCTTTCCATGCACATGCAGTGGTTATGAAATGCGAGGTCCCAAGAGTGCTGTAAAAGATTTTCTAATAAGTTGAAATTGAGTCCCTATAGAAACGTTTCGTTCCTGACAAGTTGTGCAACAGTGCCTCGTAATACCACTACTTTAGTGTGA
The DNA here is from genome assembly GCA_030522465.1 of Rhipicephalus appendiculatus. Lineage (NCBI taxonomy): Eukaryota > Metazoa > Arthropoda > Arachnida > Ixodida > Ixodidae > Rhipicephalus > Rhipicephalus appendiculatus. The sequence goes on from JALIZH010011299.1 coordinate 15,028, forward strand.
TTTTTGCGGGGGGAGTTTGTGCGTTATGACAAGCTGATCCAAATAGGTGTCGACGGAAGTGCTGCACCTTTGTTCGCATTTGCAATGTAAGACACTTCCGTAGATGAATGTTATTCTTGGAGTCAGGAAGAGTTGTTCCAGTCTCTAACAGATAATGATAACAGTTCATGTGCTATTACATGACAAAACCAGGAAATTATTATGGGGCAGGCTGTTGAAGAGGACTGCAGTTAAATTTTGACTACCTTGTTTCCTTTAACATGCACCTAAATTTAAGTGCACTAGTGTTTAATGCAGTTAGCATCCATTGAAGCGCTGACACCACCGCAAGGAATAAAACCCAGTCTGAACCGAATTAGACAACTTCTAACAACTGGTAAAGCGTGAAATCTTAGATTGCAATGAAGTTAAAAACGATCGACTCGTTGCCGCCCTGTAGTATTTCTTTGTTTGTTCACAATTTGTTTTGGGGACTTCCCAAAATCTTACATTCTGCTTGCAAGACAACACAGTATACATCGGCACTGGGCGTTTGAGTCCGTGCCGCATGACTGAAGTCACTGTTTCTTCAAGCGAAGCTTTTTTCCTAGATAGTTGTATCGGTTTCTTGATTTTTCAGGCAAAACCTCAGACGCCTTATCAAACGCAGAAACTGACCGTCGGCGTCGGTGTCTCGCGGTGTCATGGACAACGCGAGTGATGCAAAAAGACATAATGACGTGGTGACGTCTCCGTACGACGCCATCACGATGTCACAGATCGCCAAACTTTTTGACGCCATTATGACGCCGTAATGACGTCACTATGACGACACGTGGCGTAACGTTACATGAATACGTCGGCACATGGCACTGTAGCTTGCTCCGTAGGCTGTTTAAAACTATAGTCGGGTACAACTTTAGAAGGCAGCGGCATTTTCCCCTCAAAGGCGGATGCACATGAGCCTCCACCAATAGGCGCACACTTCAGCTGACGTCATGAGCCGGACGCCTGGTGAACCCGCCGACCGAGAACATGCTGCCATCGTTGCTGCCAGCTCAGCGCGCAAACGACCGATCGTTGGCAGCAGTGTGAAAAGATAGCCGAGCGTCTAGCCGCCCGAATGAGCATTTTGAGCTCGCCAACGATAATCAGGGTTAACAACATTGTTGCAATTCAGATATGCCAGCATTGAAATGTGTTTCTATGCCACTTCTTTAGCCCGATGTGTGCAGGACGTAGCTTATCAGAATTGAGCTTCTATTACAAGGAATAGGCCATAAATAGAACTGCTTATTTATTTGAGAGGTCACGGAATGGATGGTTGGCAGTTGCGAACCCGTCGGCAAAAATTTGGTAGCCCTAATAAGGGCTGTTCTTTCGTTAATAAGAAGCCGTTATGGTGCGTGGAGTGGCTCAATGCCAGACAGCTCGCAGTCGGAGTCGCTTTCTTCAGTGCCATCTTCACCCACTGTCCACAACCGAAAAAAATTAATTAATTAATAAATTAGCCTAACACATTGAAAAAAAATAGGCTTGTGCAAACACACAAAAAGTATATATGAATCTTATGCTATTAAGCCAGCGACTGCTTTATAGTTACACTGCCGGTGCAGTCGATCTTGCTCCGTAGCAGACGACGCACATCGTTGTAGAAAGCACGGAGTTAATTTTCTCTCGCGATCTGGCATATCCTGTAGCATTTCCTTCATGACACTTTTACCAAAGCACTCGCCAAGATACACAAATCTTATTTACACCGACAAATACGTGTTTTAGAAGCAGTCACAATTTTTTGAGCGGGACTATTTCTGCTGCTGCGCTTCGGTCATCTGGGCGGGGCCTCTCCTGTCTTCTAAAGTTGTACCCGACTATAGGTGAGGTGCCTCAGATTCTGCAGGCAGTCCAAAATCACGTTAGATGCAGAAAGTTTTTGGAGGTTGGCGGGGCAGGATCACTATACCGTCTGACAAAAAAAAAAGTACATAACATTCGCATTCGAGTATTCTTAAGAGAATGCGTAAGGGAGCGTGCGAGTTTTTTTTTTTTTCGAAAGCGCTACGATGTGCTATCTATTTCGCACCAACAGGTTGCCAAGAAAATCACAGTGCGGTGTATACAGGTGGGCCGGCGCATTCAATTAATCGTTTTCATTTAGGTGCCTCTTAATAGCTGGCCAATGGCTGCTTACACTTCGGTTCGATAGAATGGACGTCTTTGCTGTAACGTGAGTGCTGACGTTACGGCGGACCATAAGCTACCCTTTATGCGCCACTGATGTCGATGCGCCTCGTAAGCCACGTCATACCAGCTCGGTATTCATAGAGCGTTAATTGGTATCTCGACGATATTTATTTCTATTTCCCAAACTTTTCAAGCTCTAAAGAGCGTAGAAGTCCAAAAGTTTTCCCGTGCATAAATAGAGCGGTATTTCATTTGCTGAACTACAATTTTATCTTGTCTGGTCAAGTTCGTTTGCCGCCATATGCGTAAAAGGTATTTACGTTAACATATAGTTATTGACCGAACTTTTATATGTTTATGGCAACGGCACCTGTTCTCAACACCAGTGCGGGTCCATCAAATATTTATGCAGCTACATAATTTGAGGGACTTGATGATTAAGGGTTCAATGAATCGCTGTGACAGGGACGTTTTATTTTATGAGACGTCGCTGTTACGAGGCTTTGTACTCATACTTGAAAAATCCCTGACTCGAGGCTGCGTCACCAGCAATAAGCCCTCGAATCCTTGCCGCAAATCCTCTCTCTCTCTCTCTTTCTCACTGACGTGTACGTGACACGTTCTAATTAATCTTGCAGGATGCTCGCTGACATGCGTTTGCCACCCTCCATGTTTACTTTCGGGCTTCACTAAACTTCGTCTTCCTCTTTTTTTGTTGCCTTTGGAGAGCCACTGAGCTGAATGGCAAAAGACAAGAGCACATGTATTGAACATAAGAAGAAGCAAGAAATAGAGGGTAAGCTCTTCGAGGCAACAATCTACAGGTTCCCCTCCTTTCATAACAGGCATGTTGTGCCCGACGCTTTTGCAGAGCATTGAAATTATCTGTTCTCTGTAGCATAACTGTGCATGGATGCACGCCAGGTGTTGTCTGCAGGAACAGGCACGTGCACAACACACAGCGAGAGGTAACGGGCTCGCAACGTCGTAAATGGAAATGATAACGGAACCAATATAGATACTTTCTATGCCGGTAAGATGTTCTCTGCCCCACGCTCCTTTTATCATTAGGTGCAGAACGTTCCTCAAAACATGCCTGTGTATATTGTGTTTGCGAGAAAGTTAGCACTGCATTGATATTATCTCTCTCATCTTTCTATTCCCCTTCCCTAATCCCCCAGTGTAGGGTAGCCAACCGGAAGTCTTTCTGGTTAACCTCCCTGCCTTCTCCCTTTCTGTTTGCTTCCTTCCTGTTTAGCAGCCATATTTCTCCCACTAAAGAATAGTAAAAAAAATGCTCTGCAAACGCTCTCACTCCGATTAATGAACATTTATTTACAGGGAAATTCAGGACTCAAAGTGCGAAATAAAGTTTGTGTGTCAGTTGCGTTCAACACTGCGTTCGAAAACTCGGCTAGGGGCATAAGTACCTCGTGACCTACACAACACAGAGTGGAACACAGTTAACAAACACTGACCCACAACTCTGGGATAAGTTGAGAACATGAACCATGATGTAGGAAATACATGTATCTGGATGGGAAGACAAGCCATGATGAACCAACTTCACTAACGTGTCTTAAAAGTCTGAAAAGTAATGTTAAACCGCATTCTACCGAACTAAAACTTGATGCCACAGCATTACGCTGTTACAGGTAATTTTCGGCCCGTCAGTGCCTACGCTTAAACGTTACGCTGAAATTTGAACCGTGCATACAAAGTGCCCGATGGACGCCTTCTCAGTCTTCCCATTCCACCGTGCTTTATATCCTTTCTCTTTTATTATTATTTTCTTCTGTGTCTTCTGAAATCTTTCAATCCCATTTCCCATCCCTATACAGAGTAGCATGTCAGCGGTATACAGACGCCGGCAAAAATTTCCTTTTTTAAATGCGAATGCATTTCTTAGTCAGGGCTATGTCAGGCGTCCGTCGGTGGCGTTGTCCGGTGTTGTCCGCGGGGAGGAGGATAGGTTGAGGAGGTGTCCGCGCGCCGGCAGGTGTTATCTCTCCGCTCTCACTCCCTCTCCCATAGCAACAGCTGCGGGCGCGCGCGCTTATCCTCGCCCCCTAGCAACCGCAGCAGATGGTGCGGGCGGAGTAGCGGAGAGTGAGTGGAGAGGAGGAGCGCGCTCTGGTGTGTGAGCGCGCTCGCATCGCGGGAGCTCGGCGGAGCTCCCTGCGATAGAAAAAAAAACAGGCGCTGCGCCGTGCTCCCGACCGGGCTGCAGAAATTAGGCACCTTTTTCCTTCTTCGAACCACAACCACCAGATATAAATGGAGCGAAGCGCGCGCGAAATGCATTCGCATTTCCTCAAGATTCCCTTCGGGGAGGTGGGGGCATTTTTTCTAATACAGATTCTCTCTCTCTGTCAGACGTACACTCAGGTTAATATTACATTCCCAGGTGTCTCTCCTAATTAGCGCTACGTGTGGTTGTACGTGTGCGTTTTCTGTCCGGTTCTTTACGCTGTTTCCCTTACGATAAAAATCAGTATTAGGCTGTATGCACGTCTAATTATCCAGCTATATTCCACAGTAGCATGTTCCGTCACATTTTACTTTTATCGTAGCACGATTTATTTATGGTGCGTAGTGGCAGGCGTTCTAATACGGGGGGTTAGCTGTAAAAAGACAAACAAGATACGCCGGGGAAGCGAAGCGCTCGCCGCCATATTGGGTGAACGATATCACGGTGGCGCCCCCCGCGCGTCTCAAAATAACGAGAAGTAGGAAAACTTACTAAAACCTGCCCTCTTTCCCCTCCCCCCTCCCTGCCTTCGACTATACTTTCTAGCTCTTTATATAAGCTTCTTTTTATAATCTCGAAGAAGCAAGGCTTTACGTTTCGTAAACAAACGCAGTGCTTGCTGAAAACAAAGTTTCCTCGGCTGCTGACCCGAAGGTCGCGGGTTCGATCCCGGCCGCGGCGGTCGCATTTCGATGGAGGCGAAATGGTAGAGGCCCGTGTACTGTGCGATGTCAGTGCACGTTAAAGAACACCAGATGGTCGAAATTTCCGGAGCCCTCCACTACGGCGTCTCTCATAATCATATGGTGGTTTTGCGACGTTAAACCCCAGATATTATTATTATTAACAAAGTTTCCCCTGTCATATGTTGGTTCGTAGCAAAGGGCTGAATAAAGAGTGAGGTTAGGAACTAGTTACTGAAATAGCCTTTAATTAAGTGGAACGCAAACTCACTGTCAACTTCTCACTGAGGGTTGAAGTTTAACTTGTGTGTAAACAAACTTGTTTTGCGAAAAAGTACCAGAAACAAACTACGCTCGTCAGCTTGTACCGTTCTTCATCGTGTGAATAACGTGCAACTTTTTATTGTAAATACTTCATAATAAGCATTCTTAAAACTGCAGTGGTGTCAGCGCTTCCCCAGAGAAGTTAATAAATGAGCTGTTTAGGTGTTGTTCCTTATTACCTTTTGTCTGCGACGAAGCGCGCAACCTGTCAGAAATACAAGCGAGCCCCCCCCCCCCCCCCCCCATATCCACCGCTTTTGGAATTTTGGTTGTTGGGCTCCAGTCTCTCATCGTGGAATTATCGATCTGAAGTTTTATGGAAAAGTTGATTTTCGTTACCACCCGCGAGCCACTACTTTACGGTTATCTCTAACATAGCTTAAACCAAGAGTGAAAAAGAAAAATCAACCCATACAGTCGAAAGCTCCTAACGTGACATCTAAGCGTGAACTTTTAGTCTCGAGTTATTGTTGTTTCCCTGGAACATGTAATTGTCTTGCTAACAATATTTCCGCAAGGTCTGTATTGTGAAAAGCATTTGCCAACATATTGCTTAGATATAAGGGATTGGAGCCACGCTCGCTGGTGAAAATCCATCCTAAAGAGAAACAGCGCTACTTATAAACACGGGCAAGGAGAACACGAACGACGTCTGGGTCCCTCCCGGTGTGTTCTTCTTGAACGTGGTTTCGAGAAGCGCTGTTTCCTTCATGGTGTATATTGTTAAAGGTGGTCGCAAAACTTCGTATTCAAAAAACCTAAAAATTCGCTTCAATGCATCCAAAGCGTGGCGAAATCATTACAATGAAGAAACGTATATATATATATATATATATATATATATATATATATATATATATATATATAGTATTAATGAGAACTAACAGACAAAGATGCCAAGGAAAGTATAGGGGAAGCTATTAGAAGTAATTGTAATGTAAATGTGAAGAAAGAAAAGTGGACGAAAAGATAACTTGCCACCGGCAGGGACCGAACCTGCGACCTTCGAATAACGCGTCCGATGCTCTACCACTGAGCTACGGTGGCGCTCATCCCTCCGTCCACTTTTTATAGGGTATATATGTGTACTTAAACGTGGGAGCGTCAGTCAGCGCCGCCTGTTGCCATTACGGCGAGTGTGAAACACTCTTTTTGCCTGTAGGCGTCACGTAGCACGTGATCTTATTACGAGAGGGCAGCTGACTAGTAATCCCTCGCATACCACCTGAAGGCATCAAGTCTGCCAGAACGAGACCCTCGTTATAAATGAAGGAAGGAATTGTAAACTTAAGGGCTCGTTTGCTTTGTTAAACACAGTATTAATGAGAACTAACAGACAAAGATGTCAAGGAAAGTATAGGGGGAAGCTATTAGAAGTAATTGTAATGTAAATGTGAAGAAAGAAAAGTGGACACAAAGATAAACGAGCCCTTAAGTTTACAATTCCTTCCTTCATTTATAACGAGGGTCTCGTTCTGGCAGACTTGATGCCTTCAGGTGGTATCCGAGGTATTATTAGTCAGCTGCCCGCTCGTAATAAGATCACGTACTACGTGACGCCTACAGGCAAAAAAGAGTGTTCCACACTCGCCGTAATGGCAACAGGCGGCGCTGACTGACGCTCCCACGTTTAAGTACACATATATACCCTATAAAAAGTGGACGGAGGGATGACCGCCACCGTAGCTCAGCGGTAGAGCATTGGACGTGTTATTCGAAGGTCGCAGGTTCGGTCCCTGCCGGTGCCAAGTTATCTTTTCGTCCACTTTTCTTTCTTCACATTTACATTACAATTACTTCTAATAGCTTCCCTATACTTTCCTTGGCATCTTTGTCTGTTAGTTCTAATTAATACTGTGTTTAACAAAGCAAACGAGCCCTTAAGTTTACAATTCCTTCCTTTATATGTATATATATATATATATATATATATATATATATATGTGTGTGTGTGTGTGTGTGTGTGTGTGTGACGTTAGAGAACAGAGATACGTCGCGGTTCAGATGCGATCCATTTATTCTAATGCACGTGCACTTCTTCTTCGTCGGCTTCTCCTACCATCGCCTTGTTCATACGTTACACTCTTCCCCCCTCCACTCGAGAAAGTGTCAGTTCAGAAGGTACAAAATAACGTCGTAGTTCGTTAACATGAACAATGTCCGAGTTTCTACCTAAGGGAAACACGGAGCGTTTGATCTCATAGTTCACTGGTGAAACTTTGCGTAGATTCTTGTAGGGACCTTCCATGACGGAACTCAGTTTGCCGTTGTTGGGATGCCATGGTGTCTCGTAAAGGATGAAGTCACCGACTTGGAACTCTATCGGAAGAAATTTCTTATCATAGATTACTTTGTTCTTATTGTGGTAGGCGATAGAATTATTAACAGCAGCTTTCAGTGCTTCTTCCACAGTTTGTTCTCGCTGTTTCAGTACAGTTGGATAAGATTGAATTCCATACATCAGGGAGGACAGTGCGTAGCCGGTAACTTCGTGAGTCGTGCTGTTGTATTCGTCTATTACCTCCGACAGCAGCTTAGTCCAGCACTTCTGTGGCTCGTCATTGATCTTGCACTTAAGTCTGGTTACGATGGTCTGGTTTGTCCGCTCGTTCATACCATTGCATTGCGGATGATGAGATGAGGTGAAGAGTTGGTGTATTCGGTTATGTTTTAGAAACTGTATAAATTTTCCTGCAGTGAATCCTGTTCCACGATCTCAAACGAACTTCCGTGGTTTTCCGGCAGCAAAAATGGTTTTTAAGCATGAGATGTAGGCGTCGCTGTTCTCACTTTTATGGGCGAACGCCCATACGTAGCGAGTAGCATGGTCAATAACCAAGTGGATAAACCTTTTCGATGAGCGATATCCACAAAATCCCCCAATGGTGTTCATCGCAAAAAGGTCAAAAGGCTCTTTAGCAGGAGGCAGGGATTCAAGTGTCCCATACTTCTTTGTTTTCGTCTTCTTGCATCTCTGGCATGTGTCACAATGCCGAATGTAGGTGGCAACATCGGTTACCATATCCGGCCAATAATATTGCGGCGACAAAAGTGATAGTGTCTTCTTCACTCCGACATGCCCAAAATGTTGATGTGCGTTCTTAAGAATGGTTGGGCGTAGTTCATGGGGCACATAGATGTTCCTTAGTCCTTTTCTTTTGACGATGACTACGTTGTTTTCGAATAAATACGTTCCTTTTGGGCGCTCATTGCTGCATCGTTCAAGTTTATCGTGGGACAGAAGTTGAACTATTGGGACTCTGGAGAGTGCATCCGCTTCGACGTTGCTTATGCCCTTTTGATGTTTGATGTTTACTTCATACATCGATAGTTTCAACGACCACCGGAAGAGACGACCTTGAGGATTCATAATATTCTTCAGCCACTGTAGTGCAGAGTGATCCGTTACAACAGTGAATGGCTTTCCATGAAGTTAGCAATGCTATTTATCAATGGCATCTACAATGGCAAGGCATTCTCTTTCTGTAACAGCATAATTGACCTCGTGCTGAAGTAGTTTGCGGGAGTAATAGGCAACGGGATGTTCCTTGCCTTTGTCTTCAGGTTTCTTCAGCACTGCACCAAAGCCTTCGCCAGATGCATCACAGTACACAGCACATGGTCTCGAAGTGTCGTATATGCGAAGCGCCGGTTCTTCAGTTATGTGCTCCTTCAGTTCCCGAAAATCTTGCTCGCATGCTTCTGTCCACGTCCACTTGCTTCCTCTGTGGAGTAGTTTCGTGAGTGGGAGAGCCATGCCGCTGAAATGCGGGATGTACTGACGGTAAGTGTTTACAGTGCCCAGGAAACGCTGGAGGTCTTTCTCTTGTTTAGGTGTCGGAAATTTGAGTATTGCAGCCACGTTACTTTGCTTAGGTGTCACTATTCCTTGTAAAAGGTTGTGGCCCAAGTATTCAATGCTGGATCTTGCAAATTGGCACTTTTTCCGTTCCAGTTTTACGTTCTCGTCTTTAAGAGCTTTCAACAGTGCCTTGAGGCGTCGTATATGATCGTCAAGTGTCTGTGAGTATACGACCACATCGTCAAAGTAATTGCTAACATTAGTGAGCTGATGCTTGGTTATTATTGATTTTCTGGCTCTTTCAAATGTAGCCGGAGCGTTCTTTAACCCGAACGGCATTACCAACCACTCATATTGACCATGAGTAGTGTCAAACGCAGTTTTTTGAACGTCGTAGGGATGCATTCGGACATGCCAGTATCCCGACGTTACATCTAGCGTAGTGAAAATGTTCGCCTTTCCAAAGTGGTCCAGCATGTCATCTATGCGTGGAATTGGTTGATAGTCGGGTACCGTTATGGCGTTGAGCTTGCGATAGTCAATACATAGACGAGTACGTCTTTCGCCTTTCTTTTCCGCTAAGATGACCGGTGCGGCATAGGGCGACAACGAAAGCCTCACAACACCTTGCTTAATGAGGGCGTCAACTTGTTTGGTAATTTCCTCTTTGTCGGCCTGTGAACATCTGTACGGTGCTCGATGAATAGGGACCGCATTGGTAAGTGCAATCCTATGTTGCTGAGTAGTGATGCATCCAATATCTGTCTGGGATTTCGAGAAGATCTCGTCATACTTATTTAAAAGAGATACGAGCATTGCTGATTCATGTTCTGGCAAGTTTTCTGAATTCAGGGTTCTCATCAGCGGTGCTTTAGTGGTTTTCTTTTCATTGTGATTCGACAGGTTCAAATTTTCACGCCCTTGTGTTACTTACTGACTGGCTTTCCAAATTTACAGAAAGATTGAAGTACGGAGCGCTGTCTAGGCCAAGAATTGTGTTCTCATGCCTCGCAGAACGTGTACATAAACTTTCTTTGTGACATTCCCAATTTGCAATTGAATGTTTACGCGACCCAAAGTTCGAATGCTTGAAGTAACTTGCTGCACCATGATGCTGGAGTCTCTCATCAACTGAAGCTTGAGCTGTTTGTACACATCTTCACTGATACAAGTAATTGTTGCTCCTGTATCAAGAATTGCAGTTACTGGCCTTCCCTTGATGAGAGCACCGAACTGTATTAATGAAACTCGGGGTCGCTCTCCTCGTTTTCCGGTCTAGTCTCAATAGCGGACACGTTGCCGCGGCGCGGACATTCGTTGTGCCAATGAAACTGTCGTGGGAAACCAGCAGCTGAGCAGTATCTACATTCATTTTGTGGGACACGCAGTCGAGGAGTCAATGTTGGCTGCTGAGGTCTGCTGAAGAGACGTGGAGCTCTTGATGTAGTTCTAGGAGTACGAGTAACGGAAATTCCTCTCACCCGTCTTAAAGATGTCTCGACCCGTTGGGCAGAGGCGAGCCACTCTGATGACGAATTGAAAGACAGTCCGGCGAGCGCCAGTTGCACATGAGGAGGAACACCGTCAGTCAGTCTAGAAATGATGTGGCACTCTTTAAGGTCGGCCATGGAGCCCAGTCGTTTTTTCTCGTCGTAGTAATCCTTGATGGTCTGCCCTCCTTTTAGCCAGTAGTGGATGAAGAGACGAAAGGCATCTCCGTCAGTCGTAGCAAAGCGATTTCGCATGTCGCGCTTTATATCGTCACATGTCTCGTCGTTGCCGAAAATCTCTGTCAGGTACCACTTGAACGCTTCCCCTTCGATGTATTCGCTGAAGTGATTGACCCGATCGCGGTGTGTTCATGATGCCTCGGCAGCCTTCGTGTCGCAAGGAGTAGCCACTCGTCGATGGGGACGTCTTCTGGTGTTCCCTTGTACTTCGGTATGTAGAGCGGGGGCTTTGGCCTAGCCATGGCAGGTAGATTAGGTCGATCCTGTCGACTTGTGTGACGTTAGAGAACAGAGATACGTCGTGGTTCAGATGCCATCCATTTAGTCTAATGCACGCGCACTTCTTCGTTGGCTTCTCCTACCATCGCCTTGTTCATACGTTATATATATATATATATATATATATATATATAGGGAAAAATATATATACGCTTCTAAAAAACTGTTTATTGGTGACGTTTCGATCGGAGACCGATCTTCATCAAGACAAAATTTACCAGGCGCCGATGCGCTTTTATATCATCGCCGTGCCGAGAGAAAGAGAGAGAGAAAAAAAAAGTGAGAAGAAGCGTACATACTGATAAGTGGTCACACGACCACGTGCGCGTACTACTGCTACATGCGCATAGCACCTGTATTTGGAAAAAAAAGAAAAATAATAATAATAATAAAAAAAAGGTGCAAAAATAAACGAGTGGCCAAAAAAGAGAGTGGTCACACGACCATGTGCGCGTATTTCTACATACCTAGACATAAACACGTGTTTTCTAAAAAAAAAAAAACAACAGAAAACACGAAGTGGACATGTTAAGTACATTCCTGTGGTGCCCCCGGCACATACCAAGATATACGAAGAAGCATGTTTCAAGAAAAAAGTGAACAAACCAAAAATATGTAGATATACATCGATGGTCCAGGTGGGCACGTTAAGCATATTCCAGTGGTACATTGTGAAGGTTCACTACGCAGGCTCATCTCTTCCCGGAGCTTGAACACAACAACACAGTACATTCCTTTCGTCCATTGCCACGTCCCACCTATTCTCCCCTGCCCCTCCTTAGCTGCTCCTGAAGCATATATATATATATATATATATATATATATATATATATATATATATATATATATATATATATATATATATATATATATATTTATTCGGCGTATTGACGTACGTTTCCTTATAACCATTGCTAATAATTTTGTTGCTTGTGCTCTGCTTGCTCGGAAACTTCAGAGATGCCACCTTGCTTCAAATCAAATCAAATATTGGGGGGTTCCTCAGGCGAAAAGCGGTTATAAAACCACTTGAGAGTGCCTGAGGATGGCAGCAGTTTCGAAATCCAAGCCCATAAAAAAAATTAGCTAGAATGTAAGCAAGCAAAATGAACAAAAAATTAGAAGAATATTTTACAAATAGAACAGTAGAACAAATAGACACAGACCAAACTAAATAACTATGTATCTGCACTCATGAATACGCTGAACAATATCAAAATGAACATGACAGAAAACAAAAAAAGTCGATACAGTGAGTAATGATGACATAGCATGCTATAAAAGAAAGACACTAGGCAAGGATACAACAGGTTATCCAGATGCTCTCAGGCACTTGCTATCGGCGGCCTTCTATAGCCACCTGTTACAAGAATTAATAAATATTTTGAAACAGTGGCCGCCAATAACAAATTACAAAGCGTGACAAATCAATGAATAAATATTAATTGGCGTTCCAGTGTAAGAGACGCATCAGCATGGAAGAGCGGAAATTTTCACAGATGTGTGCCCATCCGCTCCTGAAGATAGTCAAGTAAAAATGCCCAGGAATCAGGATAAGAGCAACAAAAAAAAAGAACAAATAATAAGGCAGCTTTTAGTAGTGGTGCCAATCCTGAAGGAAGTGCGGCGCTGTGCAGCCTCCATTGTTTCATTTCGGTTTTCTCTTTCTTTCCGCCTCTCTTTCTATATTTGCTCTTTTCCAGTTTTTTTTTCTGTTTTCTCTTTGTCTCTAGTTATTTCTATCATCGCCAAGGCGCTCGAAGAACAAGAGGAAGAAGACTTCTCAATGGCGCGAGCGCGCGCTGAAATGGCTATGCTCTATGGGGTTTTGCCTACGTTACGTCAAGCTACCACAGCACACGATGATGACAGCATACCACAGCGTGGGCTCCATAGCTGCTCCACCTTTACAAAGAGCATGTAAGTTATAAATAATTAACGTGTTAACGCACTTAACGTAAGTGGACAGAATTTTGGATAAAACACAGGTAGCAATGCGCTTGGTTTTTCTTGTCCTGGCTTGTGTCCTGTTCTCTAAGAGGAACAGTGACATGACATTTCAAGCTCGAGCTGTGGCCTTCATTCGATAGCTTGGTATGCGTTAATTTCTTGAGCGAAACATGAATGGTGTCCGTGACGTAGAAGTTATCTTATGTTGAGGCCAAAAAAGCGTGCGGAGTCTCAACGGAGCATTCAGCCCCCCAGGCCACGCCCCAGGCGATGAGCGACGATGCGCTAGTAAAGATAATGCTGACAATCCCAGCGTTGTCATCGTGCTGCCGACTGGCGGCGGCGCCTGACAGCGGCTTAATTTCGATTGTCCTTGTTGGTTCGTCTCAAATCCCGCAACTGCGCCCCACCGCTTGTAATGATTGTCGTATGCTCGTCGGCGTGTGGTAATTCGGAGTGACGATCTCAATAGTATTACGTGCCAGCATGTCGTGAAGAAGTTGGGCGTGAGTTACTCCAGTGGCGTTTCAAGTATCGCGAGAAGGAATGTCTTTGTCGCGGAGAGCTCCAACAGCCGTTTTATAAAATCTTCAAGTTAGGACTGCGCAAGCCATTTACGTCATTGGTCGTACACCACAGAGAATGTAGCAGTGCTCTTGATAGTTTGGTAGAGATATGAGCGAGACGTGCCAAAACGCACACCTATAATATACTTCACAGGGATTTCCCCCAAATATTTTCATTTCTTTATTGTCACCCGGCGTTCACAGTCAGTGCATCCTGGTTCAAAGTCACGGTTTAAAACCACTTCAGTTGTAATAAAAAAGTGTCAAGAACAAAATAAATGAAATAAATTTCTTACATAATTTTGATCCAGTGTTGCTTGAGTGTTTGTCTAGAGCGCCCACGTTCGCGCGTTCAAATAGTGCTGTGCACTCTCCAGTATGAATCTTTATAGAATGCAGTAGGTGCTACAAGGCTTAGTTACATCCAGCCTTGAGGATAAATAAACGCTGCGTATTGTTATCATAAAATTTTACAAATGTGGGCCTTATTGAACGAAGACCCTATTTCGAGATGCCCATGCGTAAGAGCTAGGGCGTGCTTTTGCCCTCCCTAATGCTGCGTGAATTCGCTAATGGCATTGTCGTGCTTGTTGGATGGCAACAGGAAGAACCTGCATAGGACAGGAAACCCGGAAGCAATTTCCTGCTGCGCCCATTGTCATGCCGCCGATAATTGTGTTCCGCTTCGGAACCCATTTGGTGGAGGCCCCTTATCACGCCTCCTTTCAAACTGAAGTTTCCCAGACGCCCAGTAAGCTGGCGTTGTTTTGCGTGTTTGTAGCAATGCGAACCTGACACACCTTTTAGAGAAAGAGGGAGCGTACTAACGCAGTACAATGTCGTATAACTGCGCATGTCTGTTTGCCCATGTCACTCGCTGACGAACGCTGTCATTGGCTCTTGCCTTTATCTAACGTGCTTCATACAGCCTTACTTAGCTATTGTGACTATGATGGTTATACGAGATGGAAAGAAATAAATTATTTAACCAGGCGCGATAGCATGCACGGTACACTATGTATCAGCGTCAGAACAAGCTCTGCATTAACGTTCACTTCACACAATGCTTCTTTTTTTATTTGTAGACCTGAAAGTAGGAAAATACATCATATCAAAAACGCCTTATTAGTTCACATATGTAGCCGGTGATTATGTAGATTAATGATGACATAAAGTGTATGCTGTCATACAGCATCTTTACAAACTGTATACCGCGCAGGATAAGTGTTCCGGCGTAAACGCCTTGAGCTCACTGACTTCGGAAGGGCTTCAAAGTTTCTTTCTTTTTACATGTGCTCTCTACGCTCCATTCTTTTATACTTTCGCAAGCACCGCCAGATCTTACCGCCCTTCGTGTAAAAATGGTGCTCGCCCTGAAGTAGCAAATATTAGATGAGCACATGCTATAGTCTCGTATGTTCTTCAAGTGGCAATAAATGTCATGGCTAAATTTGTCGTTAGCTCTCATTTACAGCATGCATGAGCGAGAAATATACCCCTGGGTACGGTACGGTGCGAAGAACTTTATTTAGAGATCCGGAGAAGTGCCACCCCTTAGGGTGACACCGCGGGCCACTCCCACGTGGGGACAGTTAGACCTAGCCTAACCGCCGCATCGCGGGCTCTCTGGACAGCCCAAAGTTGATGCTGATATTCCGAGCCCTTGAGGGCCGAGCTTCAGTTCTGCTCTGCGAGGTCCTTATCCCCACGTAACGAGGGGGCACCGCCAAAGCATGTGCTCTAAATCGCACGTTCCCCCGCAGCCAGGGCATTGCGAGCTGAAGTCACTTGGGAATAGACAGTGCATGAAAGCGAGATTCGGATAAGAATTAGTTTGTAGCATCCTAAGGGTCATCGCCTGTGGTCTAGTGAGCTTTTTTGTGTGGTGGAGGAAATACTCTTCTTTCCAGATAGAAGTGCCTTTGTGAATTCATTAAATGTGAATACAGTGTCTCGGACCTCTTGAACCCTACTCTGTGACAAGGCTTCTTCTCCCGCGCGGAGAGTTAGTACGCGCGCTTGGGAGTGGGCGATGTCATTGAGGTTGGTGAGCGAGTCCAAATTTTGACCTAGGTGCGCCAGAAACCAAGTGATCGTGTGCATAGTTATGGCCCTGCGTCGACAAAGCCGGACGGAAGCCAACCATGGCATCAGCACCCTTGTAACCCCTGGGCAAAATGTAAAATATGACACCGATTCTTTGTTTTGCTCGATGGCCGTGAAAGTGCGATAAAATATGAAAAAAAAAGAGAGTTGGTCAGCTATGCTTCGCAGAAAATCTTATTACCGCCGGCAGCTCTGAGTGGCAGTCTGCACTTTATAGTCTTATCTATTAGCTTCAGTCCGTCCCCTGATCTTCATCTAATTTATAGTGGCAGGTGAAGAACTCGTGACGAAAAATGTTTGTGTTATCCCGATATTGCTTGACTAGAAGCAGGAAAGAAGGCGCCTGAGAGCTGAAATATTTAGTACGTATACAACCAGGTCAGTGCAGGTTGCGTAGATTGTATGTACCTCTGAATATTTTCGAATGCTTTTCATTATACTGTAATTTTTTATACCCGTAGTGAAGCACAACATACTCAAGGCAACAATAAAAGTGCGTCTGAAGAGCAGCGGCGTCCTACGAGTGAGCTACAGCGTCTATTTAGATTTCCTGGTTTATTCTTTTTTCCTTGTTTTTATACTATTTTTTTTGTGTGCGGAAAATTTTTCATCCCGCTTACTTTATGCGAAGCAATCTTTTCTTCCGGGGGTCATGCAGGCGATAGTCAGAGCACGTAAACGGCACTCCCAGAAAACTTGAACGCAGTACCACGGGTGAAAGTACAGTCGGTGGGCACATATTATCGACTATAGCAAAAGCATAATATTGGTGCAAATTTGCAGAAATGTTTCTGAACCCCGATTCTCAGCCGCAATATAAGCTCCGCAATAGACTACTGCTCGAACGCTCATTTAAAGCGCTCCCACTTCAGCTCTTGACTATCGTTTTACGATACAAAGGTCTGTTAAACAGTTTTACTACGAAGTATTGTGGAAAATAGAAGAATGTGTGATTGTAGCACTGTTCATTTGTAATCAGCTGGTATTTTTCAAAGAGGTGACTCTGCATAATCTAAAGAGATACTGGCTACATTCTTCAATAAATGTTTGACTGCACACGTAGGGTTGTGCATTTGTAATTGCATACGTGCGTTCATTTCTCTGGGTGTCCGCCTCGGTGGTGCACTGGTTGCTGCACTCGGCTGGTCACCCGAATGGCGCGGGTTCGATCCCATCCGCGGCGGTTGCATTTCGATGGAGGTGAAATGCTGGAGGCCCATGTGGGTACTGTGTGATGTCAGTGCACGTTGAAGAACACCAAATGGTCGAAATTCCCGGAGCCCTCCACTGCGGCGTCTCCCTTATAATCATATCGTGGTTTGGGACGTAAAAGACCACAAATATTCATTACTATCATTTCTCCGGGTTGTAGGAGAAAAGCTACAAAGGTAATGTTGAACAGTTATTAGTGCGCAAACATGTGCACTCATAGTGCTTTACATTTTTGTGCACAATCCCAGAAAGGCAAAGGAGCACCAGCAAAACAGTTTGTTTCCTTTAACCTTCTGAATAGTCAGACGACTAGCGCTCTTAGTCTAAGATGGTGAGTTGAAGGGGGCATAGGAATTTTTCATTTTTTTGCATCGTTACTGCGCTGAAAGCAAAATTTGCAACAAGAAATTGATGATCCCAAAATTGCATTAAACATTTATGGCAATCGGTTGGAAGCCTTCGCGTGAGATATTTGTGTGCACTAAAGAAGATCGCAAACGCTAGTTTATTACCGCAGAGCGTCGTATCTAAAGCTAAAGTCACCTCAGGCACTGTTTGAGAGTCGTATCATCATAAGTAATTTTTTTTCTGCACATTGGCGAGTTGAGTCTAAAAAACTTTTTGCGAGGGAATCCGAAACCTGCCAGAGGCCCCTGAGATTCCGCCACGCTCAAACGTTCATGTCTAATAAGTCCACGACGATGGTAGCTCAGCTGGCGGCGATCTTCTGCCTTGCCGGGTCCTTGGCGAGTCGGACAAACCAGCAGCCGGAATGATGCTAAAACTTTACGCAGTACCCGATTTTAGTTCGCGTTGTTTCATGACTACAAATTTACATATTGCTTTTATCGCACACGAAGTTCGCGCTCCGTGCGCGATGTGCTGGCTTTGCTTTTCGCTGCACAGAGTGAGCCATACGTTGTGTTGCGCAAGGATTTGAATTCTGCATCTCTGGATGATGATAGCCTGGACTGATTTGGCGCCGATGTCCTCCGGCAGATGGCACTGCTGCTCGGATTCCGCTTCGAACTGCGGTATGTGCGCGATAGTGCCTACGGCACGGCCAACGCAGGTTGACAGTGGATTGACATCATCCGAGAAGCATGGACAGGGTATATACTGACACGCTGCATGAAAACATGCAACAGGTTATGCCTATTTGGTAAAACAACGTATCTGCCTGTATTCGTTATAGGGCCATTGCTACACTCTTAATCATGTTCTTCGTAAACTACTAGCCATATCCCACCCCCCCCTTCACCAGAAAAGATGTTTTCTCTGAATTTCTGGCTGTAGTTAGTAGACCCTTACTCGGGACCTGGTAAGATAGGCTAATAGATTTATCTGCGCAAGAGGGAAGACCAGTCCAGCCTCGTGTCCATTTGCCATCCGAATATGCGGACTGTTAAAAATTAAGCACAATTACGGGCTGACATCAAGCGCAGTGTCCACGAGCGGCATTCTTCCAAGTCATACCGATAGAGACATTACAACAGCATATACAATTGCTCGAGCAATACGCGATTAATTCTGTCATGTGACTACCATGAGATCACTCAACCGCGGTTGGCTAAAATGGGACAACTGCCACTTTAGAAACGCGTTAGTCCAGACAGGCTTTAGGCTGTTGAATAACACGCACTGTCGCTAGGACAATAAAACATTTTGCGGAACAGCGATGACGTTATACAAGACGAGGTAGATGGCCCATTTAACCACGCATTACATCCACAATGAATGCCGATAATATCGCCCTTGAAAAATGCGACCCCCCCCCCCCCCCGCCCTGAAAAAAATCACAGCATATCCACGGGGTGAATGATGATGAGTGGGGCGAAGCTCTGGAGGGAATCATCGGTAAACCGTGAAACTCTGCCGTGAAATTCGCCCAGTACATCATATAAAGAGTGTGAAACACCGTGTATATATTAAACATCAAACTTTTATTGTACTGTTGGTTTACGTGGTCCTTTCATTATCACTTTGTGATCGGTGAAATGCAGGGAAAGTGGTGATGTCACATATGGCACGGTAGTGGGGCCATCGCTTTGTGATCGGTGAAATGCAGGGAAAGTGGTGATGTCACATATGGCACGGTAGTGGGGCCATATGTGACATCACCACATATGACCTACCTACGGTGGCTACCTACTACTACATACTACAGAGGAGGGACAGGCCCACACCCTAAGGAGCTTCGACCCTAAAAAAACAACATAAGTATACGTAAACGGTGCCGGTTTACGACAATGTTTCAGGAAGTGTTAGGTTTCCTCGAAACAAAAGTGATGAAAGCCTGTTCTGTGGGGTGCGTGCCCCCTTTTTCAGCCTACAGATTTCTCGGCTCGTTAATCATTGCGCACCCAAGTTTAAAAGGGAAGCTTCCCCTTCCCCCTCCCCCCCCCCCTCTACCGTGTACAACATAATCACCTCCAAAGGCAAGCAGAAAACGCTGTATGCCGGGAAGATGGACGACATCAGAGAGAGACCGCGTTCCTTGCTTTACCGTATGGATTTCGCGCCTTTCGAGATCCAGTGTGTGCACGCCTTGTTGTCTGTGTAATGGAGTGCAGAAGGGAGCGTTTTCCAATAAGCTCCCTGAAACGGATCTCGCTTCCGTTCTCAGTACTTTACTTTGCTTTCATGCTGGCTGTTCAGCAATGCGACTACGCATATTTATGTATCTTCTAGTTGGTTAGAAAAGGTGAAATATGCCAGCGCATATCGGTAATAATTAGCTCTAAACTTTAACTGCCTTTTACTGATGAATAAGCAAACGCAAACACGTGTTTTAACGTATGCGCGGAACCACTTGCGAGAAGAAAAAACAGCAAGGAAAACAAACAGTGCCCAACCAACTATACTCTTACTCGAAGCCGACAAAATTAATCATGTTCCAATATATGTCCCTATTCACTCTACAGGTTGCATTTCCAAACGAACTGAAAAAAAATCGCAAGTGTGATCGATCCCAAGGGTTTCGGCATGTACAAGAAGAAAAAGAAAAAATCACGCCATATCCACGAAGTGAATGATGATGAGTGGGCGAAGCTCGATCGTTTTCATCCATGGCAGAAAGAGAATGTGTGGTCTGGAACTCGCTTATACTTCATGGTCATCAGCGTCATCATCATCGTTATCGCGTGTAGTGGGTACAATCCACTATACTGGAACGCGCTTATACTTCATCGTTATCACGTGTAGTGGCTACATTCCACTATACTGCGTCATCGTCACCTTTATCACGTGGAGTGGGTACATTCAACTACACGTGGCTACCTACCTACCTACCTACCTACTACTATACCGACTACAGTGGACACCCTAAGGAGCTTCGCCCTTAAAAAAATTAAGGCAGCTTCGCACCAGAGGTGCCAAGACTAAAGGAAGTGCAGCGCTGGGCAGCCTTTTTTGTTTCTCTTCGGGTTTCTCTTTTTTTAAACCTCCCTTTCTTTCTTTTTTGTATTTTCCAGTTTTTTTCTGTCTTTTTTTCCCTTTGTTTTTGTTTGTCTATTTCTCGTCCTATTTTTGCAATATCTTTCTCTCTTTCTATTTCTATTTTGCTTCCTGTGTTATCAATGTTTATACGTGCTTTTAGTTAAAGTGCTCCGCACTTAATATATTCATCAAGGCGCTCGAAGAACAAGAGGGAGAAGACTTCTCTTTGGCGCTAGCGCGCTCAATGCGCTACAGATGTCTATGCTATGTGTGGTTTTGCCTGCGTTAAAATGATCATCAAGGCGCTCGAAGAACAAGAGGAAGAAGACTTCTCTTTGGCGTGAGCGCTCGCTCAGATGGCGATGCTGTATGTGCTTTTCCCTGCGTAACGCCAAGCGACGATGACAGTCTAGGACAGCCTGGCCCCCTAAAGTGATCCGCACTTAAAAAAAACATGCAGACTAAATTATTCTGGCAAGCTATTTCTAGGATTAACTTCCGCATAAAAAGAATGAACGACAGCATGATTAGCGAGAAACCACAGGCCTCTATTGATGCTAAACTACGTTGTTCGGCGCTCCTTAATGTAGGGAGCATGATAATGCCAAGGTGATGCGTCGTATGACCGCCGATATAGTCAGTTCTTTTAACAGCAAAGCGCTTGAGCAAATCGTTCTTTGTGAGTCGATCGCAGGAAACTATCGTCCTCTTAACGGGTATGTGCCACTGTGCGGCCTATCAGAAAACCACAATCATCATAAATGGGTATGTGCCACAGAAATTGTGTAAATCTTACTACTCACCCCTGGAACAGAGTCAGCAAAATTGTATTTGATGGGTTCCTCGAACTCCATTGTAATCAGCATCAATGTTTCTCTCTTTTTTCAGTAGGTACGCAGAGCTAGATAATAGCAGCAAATGTGAACATAGTCGGGTTCGACAAATATCGTCCGGCGAGGAGTGAGTATTGTATCAAAACTCGCCAAATCATGAGCAAAAGAATAGAAGACTATGTCATTCGACCGAACAAATGTGATCTTACCAAAGATATATTAGAATTTGAGCGCTCGCAAACAGATACATCAGCAAGCCCTCCTTGGCGCTGTATGACAAGGAATTAGAATATATCCGCATTCTTTGGGACACCACTGTATATTTCCGCTTTATTCACAATGACCACGTGAATGTCACTAGTTGGGCGAGTGCGTAATTCTACCATCGCTTCCGAAGATGAACCACTGTTGAACGTTAGCGCCATTTGGGTCCATGTTTGCATACATTTCTTGTGTATTTATTTGCACCACAAAGAAAGCTTCTGGAGATGTGTTGCCGGCACGGCCCACATTGCAAGCGTCGTAAACACTGCTCATGGGGTAATTATAATGAGGCTGCGTTACTTTTGTAAGCAACCCTTCTTTACACTGCACGTGAGCAATCCATGAAAGATCTATATCGCCCGTACAGTACGCCTAAAAGAACTGCTATGGCAAACTCGACTCATCTTCAGTTGGGGCAATCTGCCACTCATCTCAGGATGAATCACTCTTGCAACATGGATGCAGTTCTGGCCCATCACTTCGATGATAGCGACTGTTTTGCCCTTAGCTCACTGTCAATGATGTTGCCTATGCCGATACAAGTTTATCATATGTGCAATCCAGACATGCTCACACTGACATGACGGCAGAGCATTGCGTCCTTATGAGCTTACGGGTCAGCCCCCATGCAATAACCTGCGCAATGCCGATTCGGGAGAGTCTGTCTGCATCCAAACACATTTTGTTTACGGGGGACATCAGCACAAACATCTCGTATGACGTCACTGCTGGAACGGCACGTTACTGTCGAACCTGGCTCGGCCTTGGAGTAGTGATACTGGCACAATAGGTAGAGTCGCTAAGCGACACGGTTTAAGTTACTGGCCCCCCTGGTGACACTAACCAATCATTGGCACTCGCAAAGGAGGCCATATTTATGCAATGGAAGGCTGAACCTAGCGTTCGATTCCAACTGCACGGCGGTGGTATTTTCTTCAAACTATAATGATCGCTACCGAAAGTTATCGATCAAGTCAAATTCGAACATCTGACAAAAACGACTGCAAAACATCGAATTGTATATCGAGTACAATTTTTTCAATCCGACAGCCGTAGTAAGTGCATGGTAAAAAAAGCAACACCTACTACTTGTATTAGCAATATATTGATGTATTTTTGATTGTTAACGGGTGCGCTACGAACTGCACGAATAGGTTGCAAATAAGCAACGTCTCCCACTTTTCTCAACCACAATGATTGTGGCAGTAATTTAACAAGGACGCAGCACTGAGCGTCCATTGAACCACAGACACTGTTTTCATGAGTGTATGGCACAGCAGTTGCGCGCACGAAATACCTTATGTGATTAAAATTCACATGTTTCCACAACGGAGCCCACAACGCGGGGTAATGCGCCGTTATGGACTCCGTAAATATCCATACGAACGCCAGTGATCGTAGTGTCTGCGAGCTGCAAAATACTCTACACCAATTTTTAGAAGTTGTGAGCGATATATTAACAGTAGGTCTGCTTGAATTTGAACCCAAGACTGACTGCCATGGATTTAAACTCCATCTGAACAGTGGTGAATTTTATTTTTTTTTACGCCCTGGCATTGACTACACTGGCTGTGACACGCCGATCTTACAATGACAAAACCTGTCGGGGTAATATTGTCGGTGACCACAGCGACCGCCGCCTACAAAGCAGTATGAGCTAAAGGGACGAAAAACGAAGCTAATCCAACCTCACGAAGTCTGCTGCTGTAACAGGGATACACACGGCAAATAGCAATATATGGGCAACCTTCTAAGTCTGCCTTCCTCCTGGCCGATGTTTTTTTTTTTCGCACATGAAAATTATGTACGGATACGAACAAGCTTTATTTTCAATTTAATTATGGCGTGATAAAATGCAGTCATCCTTAGCAACAAAGCAAAAACAAAGAGAAAAACCAAGAAGTAGGGAATACTCTTACTTGCTTACCACCCATCCTGCGCATGCAAAGTTTCCGAAAAACTGCCAGGACTGGCGGTTTCGTTTTATTACTGTCTGAGCCCATTCAGTGTTTTCGATAGATTTATGAATCAGAGTATTTCTATTTTTGAGCTTTTTGATGTACCTCACGTTCCTTATCTTTTTTTTGAACCACTATGTGTCCATTTCCTCCTACTTCTTCCAAACAAAGTTGTATTACCATTGGCGTCATGATTTGGTGCGTCCTTTGAACCTTTTCAGCTGGTATCACGCGCAATGACATCAGACGCTGCGTCACAATGGCGACACAAACCGCGCACGTGGCGGGCTCGTAGCCATTCGCGTCGCGTCATCAACTTTGCCTTGCAAATTTCCACGCGAACCTCTTGCGCCAGAACACCCTGGATGAGACGCCACCCTTTCTCTCTTGCAAGTTAGTGGTCTCTCGTGCAGCAGTCTTGTTCAGCAGAGTGAATTCAATCCAGACGATCGATAAACGTCTTCACTAGAGTAGGAAGGAGGTGAGGGTGGAAAGGCCGGCGTTACTGTAGAACCGGCAGGGGAGGCGCAAACGGCGTAACACCATGGTGGTATTGACATTGCAAGAGATAAAGCAGGCTTAAAGGAGGCTTGGTGGCATTCCAGACATAGAAGGGAACGTGGGTGGATTGCGTCAAAGGACGCGCTAGTACAGTATGCCTTGGGAACCATTTCATTGGGTCTTAACATAATATTTACGAGGTCTCCTCATTTATATGACATTTAACACCGAGTGTCAAGCTTCTGAGAATACCAGTGAAGTTTCTATCGCGATTACCGTCAAAAATGGTGAAAGAACACAGGCTAGACGTCACGAAGTCAGGCAATACAACAAACAGTTATTCTCTGTCTATGAAAGTTGTGATTCTGGTTAGTTGGAACAAATCATTCATAATGGTACTAAGAGCAAAAACAAAACGAGGCAGAAAAGGGAAAAAAAATTCCCCATCTCCCGCTAAAGGGGACCATGTGTGGATGCGAAGCAGCCGGCAGATAATTAGCTTGAGCGGGAGGAACGTCGCCCTTCTCATTTCACGGCAGTGGTCCGGGCGCTCATCGCGGCGCTGCACAGGAGAGAGAATGAGGCGCGCGCCCTCCGTCATTTTCATATCGCGGAACTACCGTGGCGCCCCCAGCGGAGTATGCAGCTGTCACACCACCTGTCGTGCGCGCCGCTCCGTAGAGGATTCCTAGAGGAAAGGACGGGGGGGGAACAGTAGGAGAGGAGAGAGAGGGGGCAGGGGACATGCATGCGCTGTGGAACGCGGGAGCCGCTCCGTAGAGGAGTTGTTTCCTAGAGGAGAGAGGGGGGAGAGGACGCGCATGCGCTGTGGGACGCCGGAGCCGCTCCGTAGAGTAGAGGATTCCTATAGTAGAGGAAGGGGGTGAGCGTACGAGAGCATAGGGGAGGGGACGCGAATGCGCTGTGGGGGGACGCGGGGGGCCGCTCCGTAGAGTAGATGAGAGAAAGGGGGGTGAGCGTAGGAGAGAGAGGGGGGAGGGGAAGCGCATGCTCTGTGGTGGTGCGGGACGCGGGAAGGAGGGACGGACTAAGCCCCCTCCAAACACATGCAAACAATATTAAGGAAGGGGGTCAACCTGGGCGACAGACACCACCTGCCTAGCCATTGCTAAGCAGCCTCTCTGTGCTCTCGGCCATGAGTCAAGGAATGGGGTCAACCTGGGCGACAGACACCACCTGCCTAGCTATTGGTAAGCAGCCTCTCTGTGCTCTCGTCCATGACTCTGATGACTGTGATAGTGGTTGACGGTCTTTATATTACTACAGTGTTCGGGTTCGCATAATGGGTGCTTCCCTACTTCATGAAAGTGGCCGGACGCGGGACGGGGGATGCAGGACGCGGGACGGACAGAGCCCCGAGCAAGGATGCTTCGCATCTAAAAGAGGTAGCGCTTTCTTCCAACTAAATCATAAAACACAGCTTCGCACGCACACACACACAAAAAATACACATGGAAAATATAAAAGCACGTGCAAAATTAAAAAAAAAACAGGAACTTTACGCCATCCACAGAGCGCCTGAAGTCAAATTCATTTTTCCTTAGATAATTAAAATTAAAGACAAAAACTTCCCCCATCTCCCTCTAAAGGGAACCATGTGTGGATGCGAAGCAGCAGGGAGATGGCTGGCTTGAGCGGGAGATACGTCGCCGCTCCCGATTTGCGGCAGCGGTCCGGACGCTGATCGCGGCGCTGCACAGGAGACAGAATGAGGCGCGCGCGCTCCATCATTTTCATTCCGCGGAACTACCGTGGTGCCCTCAGCTGAGTATGCAGCTGTCGCAACACCTGTCGTGCGCACCGCTCCGTAGAGTAGAGGATTCCTAGAGGAGAGGACGGTGGAGGGGCCCTACGGAGAGGAGAAAGAGGGAGAGGGGACGCGCAGGCGCCGTTCCGTAGAGGAGAGCATTCCAATGTTTAAAATGGCACACGGTTCACTGGCAAGAAGAGAGGCTTAAACATAACGAACGATATTTATTTTCAGCCGTTCTGGTCGATATTGGCTGCAAGTGCTCGTGAGCACGGGCTTGCTCGTGGAAGGAGGCGCTTCTTCTTTCTCTGTCCGACACGGTGCTGCGCTTGATTAAACACCTATATCAGAGAAAGGGGGGGAGTGTAGGAGAGGAGAGAGAGAGGGAGGGAATGCGCATGCGCTGCGGGGGTGTCGGACGCGCGAAGGAGGGACGGACAAAGCCCCCGCAAGCAAGATCAAGGAATGACGTCAACGGGACGCGGCTCTGTAGAGTTGAGGATTACTAGAGGAGAGAAAGGGGGGGAGCGTAGGAGAGGAGAGAGAGGGGTGTGGTACGTGGGGGAGAGGCAAAGCCTCCGCAAGCACATTCAAGCAAGATCAAGGAATAGAGTCAACGGGAAGCGGGCGCCGCTCCGTAGAGTAGAGGATTCGTAGAGGAGAGAAAGTTGGGATCGTAGGAGAGGAGAGACAGGGGATGTGGGACGTGGGAAGGACAAAGCCCCCCGCAACCACATGCATGCAAGATCAAGGAATGGAGTCAACGGGACGCGGGCGCCGCTCCGTAGAGTAGAGGATTCGTAGAGGAGAGAAAGGTGGGGGAGCGTAGGAGAGGAGAGAGAGGGGCTGTGGAACGCGGGACGGACAAAGCCCCCACAAGCACAATGCAAGCAAGATCAAGGAATGGAGTCAACGTGGGCGACAGACACCACCGGTAGTGCGCGTTATTCTTTGCTTGCACCCACCACCTGCCTAGCCATTGCTAAGCAGCCACTCTGTGCTCTCGGCCATGACTCTCGTGACTGTAATGGTGGTTGACGGCCTTATCGTACTACAGTGTTCTGGTTCGCATAGCGGCTGCTTCCCTACTTCATGGAAGTGACCGGACGTGGGCCGCGGGACGCAGGACGCGGGACGGACACAGCCCCGAGCATTAGATGCTTCGCATCTAAAAAGGAAAATGAAAGCAGTACATCATTCGCACCCGAAGCTTCCATCGTTTGAGGCATCGAACTACGATAATTGTGATGGAGAGCACAAACTTCTCGATAAACGAAAAACTGCACGCAGAAGAACAGAAGCCAGCCGAAAGGGCTTTGTCCAACAAAACACGTTCTTCGTGCTCGCGTTCCTTTCTGTTCCTTGGTGGAAGGGGAGTGGGTGATTTGGCCGCCTGGGCCGCGGCTGCAGACACGAACCCGGCGCCCTCGCTCATTAGGCTTGTTGTGGCGTCTGACGCGAAACCGAGTGGTCACGCCTCGAGCCACGATGTCCAATAGCAGGAGGAAGGCCTCAATATTGTTAAAACACAGACACGGGAAGCTTCCCTCGACAGCAGCGAGCTTTTCCCGCTTCTGGGCTTCTGCAGCACTTTCTGTAATGGTCGGCTTTCTTTGCTTGTTTTCGGGTCGCTCTCCACTGCGACCTCGCTTCCCGATCTTGACTTCTTGGAAGGCTTTCGAGAAGGGTGCAAGCAAGGAGGGAAAATTCATTGACCCCTGCTGATCGTTCTGGCAGGCCGATTTCACAGCTCAAGCACGCACTGTTTTCTCATTTTCTGTTACGTTGGCTACATGTGCTTCGCAATGGCTCGAGATGGTGCGCGGTTTCTTTAGCGGGCTCCCATTCAGCCCGCGAGCACGTCATGACGGTGCCTTATGTAGGTGGATGATTGTGTTTGAAGAGCAGCGCTGAAAGTGAGAAAAAAAAATTCGCCGCGTATCTGCGCGCTTCGCTGCAAATGTCGTCGAAAACCATAGTCTTCTGCCGGCTCCGCTTCTATTCCAAAACTATTCCAAGTCGATCTTTTAAGGCTCCTGCTCTACTGTGTAAAGTTATGTCGATTATGTGATCACAAGGCTTCGATCACACTTGATAGTTTATTTCATTTCTGTTTGGTTTGTTATTCTGTAATGATTTTTGATTGCTATTGGCCTGTCTCTTGAACCAACGATCATTTTAAGTATTATTGACCGTAGCCTATAGCGAGTAACGACCGTGACATGTAGCTTGAAGGAAAATAACACTAATTGCATTTACCAATGTAAAGAGCAATTTTACATAATTTTACTTGAGTGGCAACCGCTTAGACTCAGATGCACAAGATTCATATTTGTGGAAGGTTTTTGGTGTTTAACTGTTGAATAATAGACGGCAAAGACCGCGTGAAATAAACTACGCCTGAATAAAGTTATTGATGAAGTCTTTGATGTGTGGCGCTCATATGTGCTGCAGTTATGGCTAACCAACCCCCTGCAAAACAAATTTTCTCAGCGAACGAAGGTTAAACGAATGCAGAGAGGTCACCCACTGCTGTGCCCGGTTGGCTACCCTACACTAGGAAAGGAGAATAAAAAGGTTTTGAGAAGAGAATGTCATTGTTTGATACTGTACTAGGTTTCGGTTTTGGTTATTATCACGTGGTCGTGAATGTGAAGAAAACGCAGCTGGGGCTTGTGAGAATGCAACTTTTTAATGGTGAACTTGGAGCGAAGAAAAAAAAGTCATATTACAAGCAATATACGCTGATAGCAGCAAGCACGGTCGTTAGCCAGCAGTAAACTCAATAGCGGTAAGGTGCGTCGGCATTAATACGTGTGGCATCGTCGCTTCGAGCCTTATGACTGGTGGCCGCGCTTGTTGTCGAAGGAACTATTACGTTGCGCTCCCAAGCTTATCAGAAAAATTTAAAATAATCGGGAATGTTCGACATGGCGGTGTGGCGCGCGCAAGGCAGTGGTTGCATGTGTAAAGGGCTGTTACCTGAATATAGAACAAGAAGCGCCCGTACCAACATATATTTCTTTAATTGTTGTTTTTATTTCTTTGGCGGGGGGGGGGGGGGGGGGGGCTTCACAAAAATATTTTACAGTTACTAATCCCCAGGTAACCGGCGCTATATGAAGAGGCAGTGTGAACAGCGATTGCGTGCTGCATTGCTTTGCAACTATTCAATCTATCTGAATCATTACTTGAGTACATAGTCGAATACGCATGTTCGAATAGGCCAGCCTATACGCAAGCAGCCAGCACATCTGCCATCCGGATATATGCATTCCTTACATACAGGCGCGAGAGAAAAAAACTTACTCCATCTCTCACTAAAGGGAACCATGAGAGGATGCGAATCAGCATTGGGGGTGCACACTAAGTTTCCGTTTACGTTCACTCGGCCGTCGAAGCCAAGCCTCGGCTTCGAGTTTCCACTACAGAGAGGCAACGCGAGTCTGCGGCGAGGGTAGCGAGGCTTTCGAGACAACAGCAGCGACCGGCAACCGACGGAGCGACCGCACGACTCAAGCGAGACTTCCTCGACCGAGCGCACGCGCTTATATGAAATGAGGGAGGGAGAGGAGGGAGTGGGTTTGTGAGTGATTCTTTATTCATAAAAAAAAAAAAAAAAAAGGGGGGGGGGGATGTAGGGAAATGGGGGAGGAGTGCACGATAACTGTCTCAATGAGGACACCTTAACCGAAACACTCGCGGGGGTTGGGGATCAAAGGGACAGTGAGAGAGAGGGAGAGAGAAAAAAAAAGTAGGATTTAAAAAAAAAAGAAAAAAAAAGGAAAAAAAAAAACTTCGGACTCGCGAGGAGCTCTGGTTGACCGTGGCGAGCGGCTTAAAAAAAGCCGCGCGATTAAGTTCGACTCTTCGAGGAAGGCGAGGAGGGCCGAAAGCGCAACACGGCGGCTATCCTCGTGGCCGGTAGGGTGGAGGAAGTCCTGTAGGGTCACACAGGGTAGGCCGACGCGGCGGTACGCCATGACGAGCCGCTTCCGTGCGTCAATAAGGGACGGGCACTCACACACGAGA
This sequence comes from Rhipicephalus appendiculatus, assembly GCA_030522465.1. Lineage (NCBI taxonomy): Eukaryota > Metazoa > Arthropoda > Arachnida > Ixodida > Ixodidae > Rhipicephalus > Rhipicephalus appendiculatus. The sequence goes on from JALIZH010011299.1 coordinate 44,891, forward strand.
TGCACAACTGTTTCCACCGCGCCGCAATCGACGCAGTTCGGTGAAGCCACGCCGCGGAGACGATGCCTACGCTCCGCGGGCCACACAGATCCGGTCCTCAGAGCGAGGAGGAGCGCGCGATCGCGGCGGGGGAAGCCAGCAGTAGGAAGCGGAGGAGGGGGCGTCCAGCGGCGACCCGCGCGTCAGGATGATCGCGCGCTAGCTCACGTCGAAAGTTGATGCGCGCAGAGTCAAACGACGTGGCGTAATCCGTCAGCGGGGTCGCGGCAGAGTGTGCTCGCTTTGCGAGCTCGTCCGCTGCCTCGTTGCCTGCGATGCCGACGTGGGATGGGAGCCACTGCAAGACAACGTCACAGCCACTCTCTCGAAGTGCCAGGAGTTTCTGGGCGACGCGCTGTGCGAGCGGAGGGCCGGAGTCCTCCCTCGCGAGCTGGCGCAGGGCTGGTTTAGAGTCGCAGAAAATAGCTGCGCTCGTGACAGCCGGCGAGTCGCGAAGGAGATCAGCAGCCAGCTCCAGACCCACCAGTTCGGCTGTGGTGGAAGAGGCACAGTAGCTCAGGCGTTGCTGGAGTTCAGTGCCGAGCTCGGGGGCGACGCAGGCTGCCGCAGCGGAGCGGTCCTGTAGGACAGAGCCGTCGGAGAAGACGTGGGTCCTGCCGGCGAGGTCCTCGTGCATCCGCGCTGCGGCTTCCTGCGCGATGGCACAGCGGGGGGTGTTGCGCTTAGAGCGGACACCAGGGAGCTCGAGGGTAACTCGCAGGGGCTCGCGGCAATGAGGGGCGGGCCAGCGTGCAGGGGGCGTCGGTTCGTCAACCACCACACTGTCGTAGAAGTCGAGGATTCGGCCGACGCGCGAGTTGGGGACTGCACGAAGTCGGGCGAGGAGGGGGCCAGCGTCCGGGGCCTGGTGTAGGCGCTCCATGTGGCACAGGGTACGCAGGTCAGATGTTGATGAAACCGGCCACGCGCGAGCTTCCGCAAGTGTTTCTGCCACACGAGAACTGCGTGGAAATCCGTGGCACATGCGGATCACTCGGAGGTAATCGCGTTCCAGTGCGCGCCGCTGCACCTCTCGAACACTGCACAGTGGGAGGGCGTAGTGCACTAAGGAAAGCGCCATTGCCTCGTAGATGGTGCACGCAAATGAAGGGGGGCAGCCGTCGCCACGGGCGAGGAGTCGGCGAACACAGGTTTCGACACGACGGGCGTCCTGGCGAATGCGCTTGACAGCAGGCAGCCACCGTAGACGGTTGTCGATGGTGAGCCCGAGGTAGCGCACGGAGCTTCGCCAGGTGATTGGCGCACCGTGAAGCTGAAGACACGGGAGATGGCGGCGCGGAGCAGCTCTAGGGTGGACAACGAGTGCCTCAGTCTTCGTGGGAGAGAGTGCCAGGCCGATGCCCTCCAAGAAAGCAGCAACACATCCGAGAGCTGCCTGAATGCGTTCACGCACAGCACTGCACTTCCGTGTGGGGCCGCGCACGTACAGGGCGACGTCGTCGGCATAGATCACCGCGCGCACAGGGAGGTCAGCCGTTTCTGGGAGGCACTTCACAAGAGGCGCGAGCACCAGGTTGAACAGAAACGGGCTTAAAACACTGCCCTGTGGCACACCAGAGTTTACGGGGCGTGGTGAACTTGTCGATTTCCCCACGCGCACAGCAAACGTCCGGTCTGTGAGGAAGGCTAGGACATAGTTCAAGAGCCTGCCCTCTACACCGAGTGCACGCACAGCGCTTATGATGGACGCGTGTGGAAGCGAGTCGAATGCCGACTTGACGTCAAGTAGGAGGAGTATGGCCATCTCCCTGTCGTTCAGGGCCTGCTCCAGCGTGCTGACGACGGCAGCGAGGCAGTCAGCTGTTGAACGATGATGTCGGAAGCCACACTGTTCAGGTGGGAACACGCCGCGCGCCGCCGCGATCCATTGGAGTCGGTAAAGGGCCATTCCCTCCATGGTTTTCCCAGCCACGGATGTGAGGGAGATGGGCCGATACGACTTTAGTTCGCGGGGCGGCTTGCCTCGCTTTAGGACCGGGACAACGACCGCAGAGCGCCACTGGTCCGGGAGGCCCGAACTTGAGAAGACTTTGTTGTATGCTTCTAACAGGAGAGGGTGCTGGGAGGAGTCCAAGTTTCTCAGTAGCTGGTGTGTTATGCCGTCCGCACCGGGGGCGCTGCGTCCTCGCTTCCTCTGGATTACCCGCTCCAGCTCGAAGAGGGTGAAGTCTTCGTCGCAGATGGAACGGATGGTAGCAGCGAGAGCCGGTTCAGGTGGTGGGAGGGGCGGAGCCACGTGGTCTAGGTCACGCGGAGGAGCCTGGGCAACGGGAGGAGGAAGCTCGAAGGACGTTGCGATGAGCTCAGCCAGCTCCAACTCCGTGATTCCGCGCGCCAGCGCGATGGCTAGGACAGGAAAGCGCGAGACCTTCGGGTTGATCATAACCCTCATGATGTGCCAGCCGCGGCGGCGGCGGCGCGGGTCACGAAGAGAGGAACAGACGCCTGTCCAACTGCGGTCGCGCAGCCGTTGCGCATGGCGTCGGCAAACGGCGTCCAGTCGGTTATACTCCGTCCACGCCCCGGGCCCAGAGGAACGGAGTGCCCGCCTTTGAGCGCGCTGGCGCACTGCGCGAAGGTTCAATAGTTTGATGTCCGGGCAGGGGGGTTCCAGCGGGCACTACGCAGCGTGTGGCTGCACGCTCGCCACAGTCAGCGATGCGCGCAAAGTAGTCATCACTGCACTGGATACTCGCGCACAGCTCACGGAAGAGCGGCCACCGCACGACCCTGTACTCGCGGACAGCACCACGGCTGGGATGGCACGGTAGTAGCTCGATTGGAAAGTGATCGGACCCGGCGGTGTCAAAGTGTCGCTTCCACTCGTATGAGCAGCGTTCTGACACAAGCGCCAGGTCAATCACAGTGGCAGCCGTGTTGCGACGGATGAAGGTTGGTTCCCCACTGTTCAGGACGAGGAGACCAGCCCTACGTATTGCGTCGCACAACTCTCGACCACGCACGTCGGTGTTAGGATCACCCCAGCTGACGTGGTGTGCGTTAAAGTCCCCGCACAAGACGTGGTCGCGCGAGAGTGCAGCGCCGAGGGGCGGCACAAACGCGTAGCTGGCCGCGGCGACCGGGCGCACATACACACTCACGACTGAGGTGTCATGACCGTCTACGCGCACTATGGCGGCCACACACTCACACGTTTCACTGGTGAATTGTTCCGTGGAGACAAGAGCGTGCGGGAGCGTAGAGCGAATGTACAGCGCCGCGCGCGGCTTCCCAGGCGGGTGTAGAGCGTTACTACACGGCACACTGTTGCAATCAGGCAGCGCACACTGCGTTGGACTGCTATAGCCGATGTAGCCGGGCAGCGAAACCTCCTCCGCGCGAACATTCGTTTCCTGGAAGGCCAGGACGTCGTAGCTGCGCAAGGGGAGGATCGCTGCAAGGACTGCTTGTCGGCGGCGCAGTGAGTTGCAGTTCCACTGCAGTATGCGCGGCCTAATTTCCCGGCGTTGATTACTCGCCATCACTGGTTAATGCCAGTTGGGTGGCCAGCGCTGCGGCGCACAGCGGGCGAACCGGGCAGTCGGAGGGCAAGAAATCCATTGCCGCGTGGAGTGCTGCCACCAGAACTGCGATGACTGAGCCTTCCTTGGCACTGGTGTTGTGGCCGCGGAGCGCAGGGGGGACTGGGGGTGGTGTGCACGAGTGCAGGAGCGGTGACGCCGGTGGCGGCAGCGTAGGAGAGGTCTTGGGCGACCGGGCGGTAGCTGCGGTGTTCCTTTGGAAGGTTGCCGGAGGCCTTCGTGTCCGATGCTCGCGCGAGGGCGAGGGCCTCACTACGCGGAATCGGCGCTGCCGACTCGTTGCGAAGTTCGAGTACTCGTCGCTCCTCTTGCCAGCGAGGGCAGCGCGGTTCCGTGGCAGGGTGTTTTGCGCCACAGAACAGACACTTTGGCTGCTCGGCCGTGCATTCAGCCGGTGCGTGGGGCCCTCCACAGCGCACACAACGCCACTCCGATGTGCAGGCGACGTCAGTGTGGCCATAGCGGCCACAGTGAGAGCATTGGGTAGGGCGGGGCCGGAGAGGGCGTATCGTGCGGCGCTGTTTATACAGTTCGATGTCAGCAGGGGGGTTTGGACCCGCTGAAGGACACGAGTATGTTGCGGCTGGCACGGGTACACTCCAGGATGGGGAGCCGCGACGTGATGTTTGCACGGATTTCGTCCACGCTTATTGAAGGATCGACGTTGTAAACAACGCCACTGCAGGTGTTGGTTGTCGCCTTCTTTGCGCGGACAGAGATACCGCAGATGTCGGCGGTGGCGAGGAGGGTTCCGAGAGGTGTACCAGCAGGAACGTCGGTAGCGACGACATTACGGCGAAAGTTCACTCTCACACGTACAACACCATCAATGGGCGCAAGAGAGGCGGAGATGGCTTCCTGCGAGACAAGCCGGAAGGATACCTTTTTGTCAGCAGGACGGTAGAGGACCGTGTCCACTTGAGTGCGACCAGGTGACTGGGAGCGTGCTTGGACAGGGGGGTGGGGCGGGTTTCTCAACGCGCTTGGGTTGTGGCCTTGGGACTGGGACGAGTGGTGCGCAGAGTGCTGTGCCGCTCGAGGCTCCAGTAGGCGGGAGGGCAGGGAAGGGTTCATTAGCCGGTAGCTGTCCCAAAACGCAGCTTGGCCGAGAGAGAAGCTGGGGGGGGCGCGCCCGTGGGGGCTCCCTCTTTGGTAACAGGTGGCAGCGGAGGGTCCTGCGAGGAGGGGGGGGAGCCGAGGCTTGTTTGGTCGGCTGTTCTTTTTCCGGTCCATCGCTCTGAGGATGAATTGTGACAGGAGAGAAGGTGGGAGGGGAGAGAGGGGGGTGGCGCAGTGGATGTGCCTTGGCGAGTGTCCTCCCCGGTTTCAGTTGCGTCGGAGGAGGGGGGGGAGGGCGGTGTGCTGTGCTCGCAGAAGGGGGGAGGAAACAGGAAAGGATGGGCAACTGGAATCGGGGATCTTCTCCCGGGAGGGCGACAAAAGGCCGGCGCTGGAATGTGGGGGACTCTCCTGGCTGTGCGCTTCTTGTGAAGCAGGACAGGTTTATGTTCTTGGGTCACCGTGCGTCGGGACGCTGTCAGAGGCGTCTCTGGGGAAAAGATGGCCGACCGGTGGAAATGGCAGCGGGAAGAAGGAGCCTCCGACCGCCGAAGTTTGAAGTGGTGGGGTGTCAGCGCATGGAGAGCGAACTCGTGACGCTGGAGTGCGCCTCGGGTTTCCCTTCTTGGTTTCCCCAGGCCGTGGACGCTTACGTGCTTTCCCGGGGCTTTTCTTAATGGTCCGAGTGCGTGTCCGTCGTTATGTGGGAGCTCCAGACGTTGTGGTTGCCTCGTCCAGTCTCAGGAGGTTCGAGGCCTCCTTGAGGAGGAGGTCGTAGGCTCTTGAGCGGTTTTTACTGCTCAGAGAGTAAGCCTGAGGAAAGTCCGGGGGAAGTTCGTCGCCCATATCGTGGTGAGCGGAGCGACAGAGAGAATAAGAAGAGAGGAGAAAAAAAAAGTAGGAAGGTGGGACCTACATTGCGCCTAAGACGGTGAGCCCTAAGAAGGGCTTCGCTCAGATGAGCGAGTAAAGGCGACTAAAAAAGAGAAAGCTAATAAAAAAAAAACGGAATTGTGGAGCACGGGTGTGCATAAGGTATAAGAAAATAACTGGTAGAAGAAGAAAAAGCGACCGGTCTGGTCGAACGACGTGACTCGTGCAGGGGAGTGGGTTTACAGGCTGCAGCGCGAGCGGAGGAGAGGAGAGAAGGCGACCGAACGCCTGCGTAAACGCCCGCGTAAAGGAGGAGAGTGCGTGGCTCCAGCGGCTGCAGCACGGGGAAGGAGGAGAGAAGGCGACCGAACACCTGCGTAAAGGAGGAGAGTGGGAGAGAGAGTAGGCGCATGCACAGTAAGGTTGGTCAGGACGCACATCACCACCGGACTGAACTCCGATCTAAGCTGCTTCGCATCTAAAATGCAGGTGCGAGAGAAAAGTATCCGTAGAACGCAAGAGAGGTGTTTGTGCTAGTCCAACAGAAGACTTACTGTTTACGTCGGCAAGGAAATGTGGAGTGCTTGCTGAAACCAACCCATGCAGTTTGAAGGTTGCGACAGCGCAAGGGGTGTTTGTGTTTCCTATTTCTGTGCTGTGGCGCAAATGTCGGCACGCCTTACTTTTTTTTGAAGTTGACTGCCTAGGAACTTGCTCAATCTGCTGTCGCACAAACTTTGCAGTGCGGATTCATAAGCTATTAACTTAAAAGCCGATCCCTGTGGCTGCGCTCTTAAAAGTGAAAAAAAGTCCCTCCACGTGCCTAGGAGAAGCGCATAGCCTGGTGTTAATTTGCCGTCTTCGAGAAGTTATAGTCTTCGAGAGCACAGCCACGTCTGTGTAGCGCATATGCTTTGCGGAGATACATTTTTTTTTTGTTTTTTTGTTGTTGTTTTTTTTTTTTGCAGCTGGCTTTTCTGCAACGGTATTTTCCGGAATTACCTTTCTGAAAGAGACAGAGCTTTTAGTGAGTTCATCATCATCCCCAGTTAGAAATGTTACAATCCTCTTCGTGGGTATCAGTATCGTGGATTTGCATGTGTTAGGCTAAGACGAGATAGAGGAAAGGCATAGAGGATGCATAAGGAATAGACGAACGCAGTTGAAAGGCACTACTGTGTGTGTGCGTTTTTCGCCAGTCCTTGTGTGTTGCGCAGTTTCTACATTAATTAATAGAAAGAGAATACATACTCAGGTATCTTTGTTACAGTCTCATAGCATTATCACTGTGTTTAATGCAATAATTCTGCCGCATTTGATCATATCGGTCGTTTGTGCCATTATGATACATATATCATGTTTGTTATTATCTGTCATAGATGTTCTGTCATGTATATATGCGTTATCCAAACCGGTAATGATTGCGTTTCGAATAATACGGTATTGTGTTGGCAGCAGCACGCGGTCTGCTCTGGATGCACAAACGGCGAATAGCGACATAGTATGCCTGACTTAGGAAACTATCCTTTTAAATTTGTGAATGCAGCTAACACAATAGCATTCATTCATTCATTCATCCAACCGTTCTAGTATTTTTACTCGGCAGGTCATCGAGTTAATGTTTGTCTCTTTTGCACCTGTCACTACAATGATGTAGTGACATTTTTTATCTTTCTGTAGTGACAGAAAGATAAAAAAAATAATCAATTCCATGCCCATAATGGAAGTCATAGACCTGATCGCGCCACATCCTTAAGCAGGCTTATGTGTTCATCATCCCTCCGAACTCCATGTTGGCTCAAACAGTAAATGACCTTATTTTTGAGAATTTTGTACATATAATTTGCACAGCAGAGTGAACAATGAACATAGTGTGCATTTCCCCTGATTTCTTGCGCCCATTTTACTTTAAGCACCCCAGCGAAGCGCTAGAACGCTATACAACTTCGAGACGTATAGAAGCACCGCAAAAGGCGAAGTGAACTGCGTGCATTTTAGAAATTTCGAGAACTAGCTATGTATTTTGTGTTCCTACGCGCACCCCTCCTTCATTTATTCTTTAAGAAGATCTTCCCTCATATGAATACAAGGTCTGTTGTATCATGCATGGTGCACACCATACCTGGCAGTACTTTGCGACACACTGTTTCAGTTCCACTGTTAGGTTAGACAGAAATATGCATTCGCTGTAGCCCGCTGCATGCCCCCCTTTTTTTTTTTCATGCATTGCACATTTTGTATAGGAGCGAAACGTAAAGTACACTTCCCACAGTAAAAAAAAAAAAAAACAAAAAAAAAACAAAGGTAAAACGGACGCTGAAAACTTCAACACAGAATACAGCCGGGAAGCCAAAGGAACCGCTTCCTTCCAACTGTCTTTTTTCTAGTTCGCGCTTATAACCACTACGAAGTCAACGCCAGAACTTGGATAC